>OMNZ01016508.1:0-10129 GCA_900303255.1 Lesueurigobius sanzi
GGGGGGGGGGGGGGGGGGGGGGGGGGGGGGGCATCTGTCTGGGGACCGGGCCGACTTCCTGTTCACAAAAATGCCACAGCGCAGGGAGGGGAAGTGCGACCTTCGTAAACAATCCCTGCTAGTGTATTTTCTCTCTTTTTTTCTCCCATGGAGCCCTTTCAGACACAACAGCCATCACAGACACACCTAGAGGTAGGCCCTCTACCCCCGCTTGACCTCTGGAGGAAACAATTTGGAAGCGATCAGCCACGGAGCGCCGAGGAAGGGCCGACAGGTGAGCTCGCCCCCAAAAGACAGAGGCCCTGATTGTTTCGCCCGGGCACGGCTAACATCAACGTGACTTTTAGCCCCGATTAAGCCATCATCAAGTACAAAATGTGGGACTACAGGGACCGGAGCACCTGGGAAGGCCACAAAGCGTCGCCGCAGGGTCCCGTAGTAAAAAAAAAAAAGGGGGGAGGTCAGTTCCCAGGGTGCATAATGGGAGGTTGTAATGTATTATATGGAAGGACTTACCTGATACTGCACCATAGATCTCTGGTTCAAAAAGATGAGACCACACAGAAGCAGAGAGAGGGGGCCAGGTGCTCCCCTTCCTATACCTGCTCTATATGGGATCAAGAGCTATTGTGGGTTTAAGAGTGGTAATCCAATCTGAGACTCACGTGGAACACACGTCCATAAATCAAAAAGCAAAACTGTCTCAAGGCTGCACTGCAAAAAGTCATCTTAATTAACCGAAATTTTATCAAAATAGGTATATTTCCCCTTGGTTTGAGTCACAAATTTCAAGAAATCTGCCAGTGGGGTAAGTTTTTCACACATAAATTAAGAAAATAGATCGGATTGCACCCAAAATTAGTTCAAAATCTCATTCCACTGGCAGATTTCTTGAAGTTAGTTTTTTCCACATAACATTTTGCAGTGTGTCTAGGACTTCTTTGAGGAGGCCTATATTTAACCGTGGTGGGAATAGTAGGAGCTGCCATACAGGAACACTTTCAATGCACAACAAAGGTCGACACACACACACACAGACAGACACACAAACACTTCCTCCGCTGTCTCCAACCCAGGGCTCACTTTTAAATCCCCCCCAGACCCAGCACCAGCAGCAGCTCCTCCAGGGCCCTCCACGCCCAAATAAAGAGATAAGCATTGTGTGGATAAACAATAGGCCACTTTCAAAGTCTCAAAAAAGCTGCCATTTTCACATCCAAGGACAGCATTTGAAGTGGGGCAATAAACAACTTTTACAATTGGATACAATAAGAAAGCTTCAATGGGACTTCTTGTTGTATTGTCTCATGGTATTAATAGGCCTATTGCTTACTGTATAGCCACAATGTAACAGGTGCTGATAGATAGTCGTGCCAACATTGTCTTTTCGGCACAAAATCATTTGCAACTTGAAAACATGAAGTTGGCCGACTCCAAACGTGTGACTAACCTTGAGCGAGTTTTGGTCCGCCATGGCCAGCGCCTGCTTCTTGAGCTCGGAGACCTTGTGCTGACATTGTGGACACAGGGCAGTCTTCTCCTCCGACTCCTCTGAGATGGACACGGAGCCTGCGCCTTCAGGGGCTGGCCGGCTGCTGCAGCGTGCCTCCTCCGCAGAATGAAGCCTTTTCCTGGGGGTTGACTCTCCACTTGCCGGGGACACGCCACTCGGACATCCCTCCACCTTACGTAAAAACAGAGACGAAGTACCAATCAATCAAAAGTAGGGATGCCAAGATGAACCAGCTTTATGATAACCGCGATTATGAAAGCTCACGGCTTCGATTTTAGTATGTGTCCGAGTGGAGCGCACTCAACGGTATAGGCTGAAGAAATGTCCTCCAAAAATACAAAAGCCAGCGTCAGGTTAAATAATCCAGTGTGCAAAGAGAAAATTCATCTTTGCATGATAAATCCATAATGTTGCCAAAGGAAGAGTCCCAAAAGAACGATGTGCTGTGTTTGTAATATCAAGGTAAAAACAAAACTGAAAGTGCAAGCAATGGAAATCAGCTGTTTCAAAAAATATATTTTTTTTTAAATAGGCTTAATGTTGCAATCACATTATTATTACTATTGTATACGTTTAGTGAATGCCTATATCCGGCATAAACCTGGCATAAACCTGGTGTAAACCTGGCCCAAACGTGACCTAAACCTGGCCTAAATCTATAGTTTCAAGGCAGTATTGTAAGATTTTGAGAAATTATCGGTATTTTCGTCCTAAATTCCGATAATAGTGAATAATCGTAAAATCGCAACATTTTCCCCTACAATAATCGTCACGCAAACATGTCCAATCGTGACATCCCTGATCCCCCTAATCAAAAGTTGAAGCGTACACGTGTGAAAGCAATTTTAAGCTAGGGGGTTACAGAGCACCTGCTTCGGTCACGAGGATGCAGCTCACTGTTTTGAAGAGTTAAAAAGTTCCAAGCAACTCGACAATAAACTTCAGCTTAGAAAACAGCACGTTTGCAGTTGTTTGAGCCACTTACAGCGAAGCCCCGGTCAGTGCGGTGCCGTCCGTCAGCATCTGATCCGATCATCCTTCCAAATCGAAGCTCTGCGAAGACGAACGCGCTCTTCTTCGGGAAAAGTTGCCAAACACGCTAAGGGCGCAGGGAAACGCGACAGGCAGCCATTGGCGGGACTTTGGCACTGGCTGTGGGATAAAAGTCATCTGTCGGTGCGTATATATGCAGGGAGGCTAATGCTGCAGGGAGAGGGGAAGTGGAGAGTGAGTTTACGAGCCGCAGCAGGAGTTTGACCAGGGCGACAGGAGGCGGTGTCTGCTGCTGGAAGGAGGGCTGCAGCCGGGGTAGGGGGAAGTCAGGCAGCCCGGGTGAGAGAAAGGATTATATTCGTCAAAGCTGCTATTATGGAGGCTAATAGCAGCTCCATAATAGCCACTATTGCAGGGTATGCAACAAAGACACAAAGTGCACTGACTCTCAAAATAACATCGCATAACCTAAATCGACATCCAAAACCCTAATTTTATTGAACAGTCTAAAATAAACATTTAGTTTTAAGATAAGCCTATAATTTTAAGCGTTTAAAAACATTCCCAAATTATTTCAAAAGTCAAATAAGACTGCAGCGCTTTCTAAGATTTCTGGATTTACAACAATGTGTTCAGTAGGAGGTCAGGTCAGTCCTTGTCAGTGGTGCGCCTTCTTGAAAGGGAATAAAAGCTGTGTCCCCTCTTGCTGGAGTGGCCTACGCAGTGTAGTTGAGAGCACATGATACAGTGCAGTCACTGGGCCGACGGTGGCGCAAGTAGTAGAGCGGGTCGTCTTGTAATCGGAGGGTTAGCGGGTCGATCCCCGCAGGTGCATACTGTCGTTGTGTCTTTGGGCAAGACACTTGCCTCCACCTTGCCTCCAGTGTCTGTGTACACTGGTGTATGAATGAGAGTGTGAATGGGTGAGTGGTTCCTTGATGTAAAGCGCATTGAGTGCCTAAAGCAGGTAGAAAAGCGCTATATAAATGTGACCATTTGCCGTTTACTGTGGTCCCACTCTGCAGGTGCACGAGATCGACGCTTTTGACGCTACTCTGGCGCCATCACCTGGTCAAGGCGCCATCCAGCAACAGTTGTAAAGGGGTGTGGGGCACGCCGCAGTTAAATATTAATTTGGTAAATTTTAAATATTTCATATGGATGATGTAAGCCACAAAGGCCACATGCAACTATGCCTTGGTTGGATCTTGCTGCCCTGAAACGACCTATATTATAAGTGGTTCACAAAATACTTGCATGTGAATATTTCCCCTACTGATTATATTAAAAATAATAATCATAATAAATAAATCTTTGAATATATTTTACTTTTTCAACTATTTTTTATGAGACCGTATTAATTTGGGCGTAATTAATTTCTTTCAAACATAAACCAAATCTAAAAGGCTACAGGTTGCCCAAATGGGTTGTGTGAGGTTATATTCACAATATTCCCATGAAACGTTTTCAGTAGAGCAATATTCAAATGTCGCTTCATAATTTATTTGCAGTCTTTTTTTTCTGGATTTTGGTAATACAAAATATGTATTTTTTTCTTTTTCAGTTGCAACGTCTTTGGGCATTATTGTTACTTTTTCTTAGCCTATATTTTTCCCTTAGTTGTGAATTACATTTTAGTCTGTAAGTATAATTGAAACATTTAATACGAGGAGAAAACTGGTCGCGACAAAGTGCTGTCCGGGGTCCTGAACACCGGACAGGAGCGCTGACCAAGTCTGAATGTAACGGGCGCACTGATTACGCATGTCGCCATCTCTCCTTCACAGCTGCCTGCTGCCATTAATCTTACCTTTGCCTTTCTCTTTAGCAGATGACTTGTGAACCCAAAGATGATATCGGAGTCCACGATGATGGTACCCAGGTCTATGACGCCAGGGTTGGGCTTTCCAGCTCCGGCAGACCCCGATGAGTTTGGATAAGCCATGTGGGCTGCTCGCTTTCCTTACACAATAATCCACTCTTTAGGAAACAAACACCTTGAGTCGTACATCCATGCAACAGGACTTTACATCTCACATTCCCTCCATTTAGTACATCCACAGGGTTTGAGCCGTACATCCAGCCGTCACTTGCCGTGACTTGTGCGTAAAACACAGCCGCTCCGGCGAGGACACAATAAAACGATAGAATCCATTCAGGCGAGTTTACATCCACTTTTACAGCGTGCTGCGGCTGATGCAGGTCTGTGGCTCTGTGCGAGCTCCTGCGCATCTCCCTCTCCTCTTGTCTGCGCTCCTCTCAATCACTCCCTCTCTCACTGATGACCTGCGCGCCCACAACGGTGGCTGGCTGGCTGTGTGTCAGCGCACATGTAAAACACAATGGCAACGTGAACCGGCAGCCTCTTTGTGGTATTGTGGGGTTTACACTAACAATGATGTGTCCGTCAAGCAACCTAGGGTCTATGTAATCTCCATGATTATACTTATTTTCCCGTTTCTTTTTTTCATCAGCCTGTGTTTGCGCATGGGGAAAGGCTCGACGTGAACATTTGGTTTGGTTGCAACTGAATGTTGACTGATTCTAATAGTTTACAACTCACAACCACTCTTACTGATAGCTATTGGTTTAGCTTAGCAAATGCTTGTGTGAAAGTCTTAAGCTAAGGTGTTGCTGCTGATAAATCTGATAAATAATGCAGCTCTGTCCGAAATGCATGAGACTGCTAATCGATATGTAATGAATATGCGTCATCACCATCAACAGGCTGACCCTATGACAGTTGCTATCACAGTGTGTGCGCCCGTGAAATCAAAGTCCATAAGTAAAATAATCAGAGCTTCGACTTAATGAGAAATGTGTTGAACAAACCACAAAAGAAAGAATGCTCTCTTTATATTAAAGGCTGCATATAATATTATAAGCCACGTCCAGGGTCTGTTCCAGTTGGTGAAATAGTTGAAGCTACAAGCTCAACATGTTTATCAAGTCTTAAGTCAGCAATTTAAGTCAAATACAGATTGCCTTTATCCCTTGTGGGACCAGTAGCCTACATTTAGAGCGTGCGCGGATGATGTCATGATGTAGCAGGCAGCAGCCACGTGGAGACGACAAATTTCAATTATTGAAAGTGTTGTGCATACACGACTGCCCTTTAAATTTGTATAGCCTTGGCAAACAAGCAGAATTGATTTGAAAGTGCGCTTTTTGGATCATGTGATCACACATACTGTATCACTGACACGTGCCATTCCCTTGCCTTTCCAGCTTAGTGGTGTATAATGAATAATTATTATTGGCATTGCAACCAGTACAACGAAAATGTTGTATTCCAGTTGGTGTATTCCAAAAATGTCAATAAATGTTAAAAGGCAATGAATTCTTTAAAATGACACATGCACACACTCATCAGTTACATTAGGTCTATGGTTGGTTACATTTGACAGCATTCAATGTGGCAATAGCACTTGGATAAAATCTGTTCTTAATCTATTTGTCCTGGTCTTAATGAATCTGCCGACTGTAGTAGGGATATTCATATTCATATTTCAACAGAAAATAGCTAAAACTTTTACGCACCATTCTGAACCCTATGTAGTGAAGGCTATGTGAAACCAAACCTATTGAGGCTTTTTCAGTTTTCCTAACAGATAAATAGTCAACGTTAAAATGCTGTGCACATTGACAAAAGATCAGAGTTAACAATTGTCTTAGTATTCAACTGCTGCGGGTAGTTCTTGTGATGAGGTGAATGCGAAGATGCTCCTACAGATAATTACACTATAGTAAAAGATGATTTAGGGGCCCTCTCTGGCGGAGGAGGTCTGGCTTCAGTTTGCCCCCAAGTCGCTGATGAAATTCCACGGACTGGTCCCCGGGGAGCGGGTTGCTACATCTGCTGCCCTTTGCGCACGTACAGGCGCAACGCTGAGGGCATCTCATTAATGCCGCTTCTCTCGCTCTCCTCCTATGTCTTATCCTCGGCAGACTCTCCCCTCGCAGGACACGGCTTTGTGAGAAACATTTAGCAAATATTGATAGTTGTTGGCTCATGGAGGAGATCAAAGAGAGGGAGAAGGGGGCTGTCTGAAAAGAGGGGGAGCAATCGGCGTCTTCATGAATGATTCATGCAATATAGAGTAGCCAATTCCCATTCTTACCGGTGTTGAGGCGGATTTATATTTGTCAGGTGTGAAAATGGAAGTTGAGCTGTGCGTAAAACACTTTGTAGAAATGAACACATTTATTTGCAGCCCATGAGAGGCTGCGGCAGGTTTCAGTACATTGGACAGCGACCTCCCCTCAGACCCACACACTCCACAGAGACATTATACATTTCATTGACTCTTTAATCGGTGCTTAACAGGTACAATGATGACGTTTCAGTTGTGGTGAGCTGTCTGGCAACAGTTGGTGTAGCTAAACTATACAATACAGCTGTCTTAAAAATAAATCTTAAAATAGTGTAGACTGTGAAATCTCAGCATAACTTAGAAGAAAGTGTATATCCAAGCTGCAGCTTTCGTGTCGACTCCAGTCCTGAGTGGTGTGCCACATTGGTAGTATTTGTCTGACTGGGCAAGTGGTCCTAAACATTTCACAATTTTGTTATAGAACTGTTGAACTGTTGAGAACCACTTAATCAGAGAGACCACATGAGCATACGTCCTTTAAACGATGAATGAACTAAAGAGAGAAAACAAGTTCAAAATCAGTTACCAAAAAAAAAAAAAAAGTGTTGGCAAAGTCTCAAGCCCATTCATCCAGACAAGTGCCATCAGAAGCGCGCTTACCTGTTCCCGGTGAGTTCTTCCCCTGAGACGGTGCTCTCCTGAAGTTCTTCGTGGTCACACTGTCTGACAGCGGTGTGGGAGCTCTTTATATACTGTTTTGGGGCTTGGTTGATACAAGCCTCTCATTGAGAGAGGAATGAGGCCCATGCTGGTCGGACCGGCTGAGCTGGGTTCCTAGTGAGCAGCACGACAGGGCAGACGCCCTCATGCGCGCGCACACACACACACACACATCACATTATACTAAATGCGCGCGCACACATCACGTATAGGCTACCTCCACATGCGCGCACACATCATCCGTGTTGGGCAAGCTGCTTTAAATTGTAATATATTCTATATTACTGGTTTCAGCTTTTAAAATGTATGTTTGTGTTACATATTACTGCTGCAAACATGCAACTGAGAAGGCTACACTACTTTGAGTTACTTTTGGCAATATATAAACTGAGAATAATGCCACCGAGCAAAAGTGTAGTCAAATATTCCCTTTTCCTCAGTCATCCACATTCTAAAGTGTTTGAATTTATGACGCTACACAAGCCTCTTTCTACACAGTGTCCAACTTGATTTGGTGCTGCATCTTATTTGAAGGGAGTTACTTAAATTGTAATGACTAATATATTACAGTATTTTGTTGAAGTAATATATTATATTCCTCAGTTACTGAAAAAAGTAATATTTTTGTAACTAGTTACTTTAGTAATACGTTACCCCCACATCATAGAGACTACAGGAGGCATGAGCCTCATTGCAAGGTTTCAGTTGAACTGAAGAAAATACTAAAATGAGTTGAATCTGTTTCACAGAAGTCCACAGATTATTCCACAAAGATGCCTTCTGTGGAGGCTGATCCTCTCATTGGGATTCAAGACACAATTTGACTAAACACTAAGAAACAGCTCAAGATAATACAAATGACCCTGCAACAATAGGATTAACTAATGTGTAGAAGTGGCTGAACTACACATTGCATGTTCTTTAAGGTGTGATGCAAAAGAGGAGCAGAGGACAGGGATTTGAAACAAGAGATTTCGTTTTTATTGCTTTTCTCACAGCAAAACAGACTTTAAACAGATTCTTCAAAAGACAGCGTGTGCTTTTTCAGCTCCGATCAACATACAGCAGCAGCATTATCATAGCAGTCACCTGACACATAAAGTTGGACAAATCGTTGAATAAATGAACAATACATGGGACATGGCGAAGGCTACCGTTAAAACCACCATACTGTCTGAAGTACTGGTTACTGTGGATCACATTGTTTGAATCAGTGTGAGCTATGCGACTCTTCCAGCTCGACTGTATACTCTCTCAAACAGGCTGGTTGGGTCTGAAAGCTAACTGCTGGATTTTGCTTTACCTGTTTGGGCTGCCGGAAACAAAAATCTTGTTTCGGGGCAAAGTTGAACCTCTGTACTCTCCTAAATGACTTTACACGGTACTAATTAACTTCAAGCTTAATTCAAAATGCAGCCTTTCAAGGTTGTGGACAAATGTTATAGACCATTTACCAACAGACAGTATGCAAATCCACAAATGGGAAAACATGATTATTATAATTTTCCAGGCAATATAACTTTCCTGGAAACAAACTCACTGCAAAAAGTAATCTAGAAATAGTTTTTTTTTAACACATAAATTAAGAAAAAAGATCAAAAAAGATATATCTCAAAAAATAGTTGATGTCTTTTTCTTAATTTAAGTGTAAAAAAAATGACCCCATTGGCAGATTTCTTGAAATTAGTTACTCAAATGGGCAAATTGACTGGACAAGAACATAACTTATTTCTAGATTACTTTTTGCTGTGCTTTTATTCATGGGTTGTTACATTCAGTCATTTGCCCAGCCTCTAGCATGGGAGGTTGAAGCTGTCTCCACATTAAAGGATCATTTATTGTAACCCTGATTTCCCTGACATCAGTTCCCTAACAAATAAAAGCAGCCCTCTATAGTCAAACAAACATATAACACATACATTTACAGAGCAGGCATGTTCTCATACAGTCAGTACTCTCAGTTGTGCTTTCACTCGCTTTGGATAGAAAACATTATGTGGCTTTAAACTTTGGGACACAGTGGGACCAAAAACAAATGTGAGGAAAGCCTGGTTAGGTGGTGTCCGTTTTGTGGCTACCAGGCTGATAAATGACCACACTGTTTACATGTGTAGTTGGAGATTGAGAAGGTTTTGGCAGATAGTGGACGGAAAGCTGGTGTTGGGGCTGCAGAGGCTTCACAGTCCTGCAGTGGGGGCCGTGAACTCGATGCCGTTCTGAGACACAAAGAAGATCTAGTTATTAAAGTAACACATATGTTCTAAAAGAGGCTCCACTTGACACACACATACAGCAGATTCAGGAAGCATTCACAGACCTTTATTGTATACTAATGTTATTGAGTTCAAGTCTGATATGAGTTATGTTAAAAAGAGAAATCAGACATATAGGCTTCCATAAAGGCTGTAGCTGTCTGTATCATGGGTAATTCATGGAATTTTGTTTTTTCTTTGTTATATTTTTTCGAAACTTTTAAAATTCATAATGGTATGGACATGAATGTTGATTTTTAATTAATAATTGTAGCATCAGACGGTTACAAAATGAACAAATATATTTAAAAGAGGCTTGAAAGTATCCTGAACCCATTGTAAACACACAGAGGAAGCAGGCTGCTCTGCTGTAACACTGAGAGGAATGTGTGGGCAGGTTTACAAGCAGTCACAAAGTGACTAGACTAGATCTGAGGAGGCATGGACGGAAAACGGAGGGTGTGAGGTGAGCTAATTTTAAACTCGTGCTGATAGCCTCTTTCTATAACTTTATTACAACCACTACTTTGCAGATTCTGTGACAAAAAATGCCTTTT
>OMNZ01016515.1:0-13566 GCA_900303255.1 Lesueurigobius sanzi
TGAAATATGTGATGCCATAGCACTTTTAGATTGTTTAACTTAAGCTAGGGGTGCCCAAAGTGTGGCCTGGGGCCCAACTGTGGCCATCAGACCAATCTTTGATGGTCCATATGCTTCTTGTTGAATTCGCACTCATCGCCAGAGATGATACTTTTCTTACAAGTTTAACAATCCTACACAATGAAACCTCAAAAACTAAAATTTCAATGCGAGACAGAGGTTGCATTAAGGTTCCATAAAAATACAGGAGTGGAGAAAGGTTTAAAGCTCTCTTAAATGAACCAGGTTGAATGTTTGACTGTGCTGGCCACCGATCTGTGTTTACAATACAGGATGTGGCCCTTGTTTGGACACCCGTGCCTTAAGCTGTACGTAGCAGTTCAACTACATAGTGTGTACTGCAAATAATAATAAGTCCTTATTATATTTTGCTGATGAAAAGGGATGTTGGCAATCTTTAGGTTGCTATTTTTTGGTTATCTAACAATTAGCTCCAAATCTCACTTCTAAACTCTCCATATGTTCTCCATTTACTTTCATCTTAAACCTAAACTTCCTTTTGCAAGCTCTTATAGGAAAACACAGTTATGAACACAGTAACGGCACAAGCCTACAAAACCAGCGAAACATCGGCATCTCAACGTCTCTGCCGCTTGAAAACACGAACAGAATATAGGCTTGAGTGAGTCATTTGCATGGTTTATCTCTAGGCTACAGTAAGACTGCCGGTGGTGAGGTGTATTCCTCTCACGATTCACATTCAAAAAGATGGAGGCAGAAAAAGGCATCTTCTGTTTGTTTGTCTTTTTAAATGCCGCTACAAACAGTATCCTCGTTTCCTGGCTTTTTTTCAGGCAATTGGTTCATGAAAATATATAGATGTTAAAAAAAAGAAAAGAAACCAGATCTTTCCACATTTGCTGCCTCAAGATGGGCCCCCTTCATACCAAGATAGAGCGAGCGTTGCTTATTTGATCATTTTAAGGTTGAGCTGTATGTGATGACAAATGTAAACCAAGAGAGCTTTGTGCCATTTCCGAGCTGGATACTTCGCTGTAATAGACAGAAGTGTGTTACAATTGAAATGGTAAAATGCTTTGATTATGAAATAATCTATAGGCCTAAGAAGTAACAAGTTAAAGTAACCATCTATTTTTTTTCCATGCAAGGTCTGAAGGAGGCCCAAGATTCATAAAAAGGCCTGGTTTAAAGGCATTTAGCATTACATTCTCATTGCTAGAGTTTAAGGTTTTCTGCGACTGGTTTAAAAATAAAGCCTCAAAATGATCCCGTTTTTTTTAGGTTTACACCCAGGTCCTGGCAGTGAATGTTTTCATTCAATTCAAAATGCTTTTCTCAGTAGCAAGACTCAACGACTGACGAAACAATACTTAGAACAAGATGTTGCTACCAGCTAATGCCAAGTCCGTAAGCGATGAAGTCTTTAGCAAAGCGGAAACTAGAGCGTCTACGCAGTACAACTAGTGGCCAAGCATGGTCACTGCAGACATGATCCACTCAGCAGTTTCTAAACAGTCCAGTGATTTTAATTCGGAAGCCCACAGTCCAAAAAAAGCAAGCTCGAAAATTCAAACTTGTCACTATTATTAGCCATTTTAGCACTGCATCTAGCATTGTTATCTTCCCTAATGGCCTCTCAATGCAACCAGGATGTGCTCCTGTTTGACAAATCAAGCGAACATTTCAAAAATATTCAGTCTTTCAGTCTCCTTTCACTTCAATCACGTCGTCGTCGTTATCTGAGCTGCTCGCGCTGCTAAGGTTAGCGCTGTTGACGAGCACAGACCCGCGCTTGTTATTTTCGGCGCTTGTGGGAAACTTGGAGAGAAAGCTTGCTCCGGCGGGACCAGGAGTAGCAGCCGGGCCGAGCAAATCTCCGTTCAGCATCGATTTGGAGTAGAGATTGGCCAGTGATTGGGTGTACGACATGGGGAAACCCGGAGGAAGCATTCCGGAGAGGCTCGCCATATTCGGGCTAAGCATGAACGGGGGAATGCTGCCCGAACTGGGTTTCATAGAAGAGGTTGTAGTTGAAACAGTTGTCGGAGGAGATGTTGTGGAAATATCTGGGTACAAATATCCAGACTCACCCAGTTGGGAAGCTTGAAAATAAGGAGAATTCATGTAGAGGGATCGGCTAAGAACCGCGGGATTCAAGGCAATATGTGGAAGGGGGTACGCGCTGTTGTACGGATAGCTCTGAGAGGCTAACGCAGCGGTAGCCGAGGAGTGCTGGCCCGTGTTTGGTTGCTTGCTGGGGCGTTCCTCTGATGCGGGAGAGGAAGATTTGCGTTTGGAGCTAATGCGCAGATCTTGAGGAGCAGCAGAGGAGGCGGCGGAGGCAGAAGCAACGGTGGCGGCCATGTTGGGAAGGGCGGCGCCATTGACGAGGACAGAGGGTTTTTGCTCAGAGGTTCCCGCGTAGCGCTGGAGCTCGCTGATGATTTCGGGGCTGTCTGGGGAAATGGGGCGGGGCACAGGCGGCAACTTCCTGTTGGGTGACGCGCAGCCGTTGCTCCCATTGGATGAGAGGTCTTCGGGCTCAGGCTGGGAGTCTGGAAAGAAGAAGAAAGAAATGGTTAACTTTGGCTAACTTGAGTTTCTTTAATTCAATGTGTGTTGAGTCCTTTGAGAGGAACAACTTTTATTATTTCCGCTCTATTGTGGCTGACAAATACATCAACTTCATTCACTGTTTTCCTCTTGTCCAATAAATGTGTCCTGCTTGTGGATACACATATAAAAAATGTGTTGAGATCAATTTGAAACTTTTTGTATATTCAAAATTGGCTATATCTCCAGTGACCAAATCTAAATTTTGGAGTCAGGTTTAAATTTATGGTTTTATTATGTTGATATACCAGTTGCAAAGATTTTTTTTCAGAGGGGATTTTGTTGGTTAGTTTTTGAATTAGCTAGTTATTAGTGAAGAAATCTGTGAAAATATTGATTCCTTATAAATGTTGCCTTGTTTTCTTGGTTCAAAACTTAATAAATCAGGCTATGCTATCCTTTTAAAGTGGAAGTTTGATCGCAAGAGCGTAAAAATTCCGACAAACGTCTGTGAGTGTTGCGTGCATGTCTACGCCTTCCAAGTCTTCTTCTGCTGGCTTTTACCATATATGGACAGTGTCTTGTTGGTCGCTTTACGTGCGGCACATGGATACTAAATGTGTCAGTATTTGTGAATGGATACGCGCAGGAAACACGGCTGGAGCGCGGCGATGTTATGGTGACTTCCTGGTAAAGTCTGACGCACGACTCGACGAAACATCATAAAGTAACCATTGTAAAGGGTGAGTCTGGTCTATTTTTTACTTTGACAATGAAACTAAGATGTTAGGACCAGAACTAGACAAAACTTTTCATTTGTTTTTACCTACCAAGAGAATTCTTTTATCAATAAAAATGTGACACCCCAAAAACAATCCCTTTCTCATTACAACAAACCAAAATGTTGTCCTCTAAAGTCACTACTTACATTTTAAACTAAACTTCTTTCATCTGTGTAGGTTCTCAGTCCTACAGTTGTCCATCGTAGGCCAAGTTTCTTCAGTCTTCATCTGTACTCTGTAGTTGAAGTGTCAACACTTCATCTACAGAGTACAGATGAAGACTGAAGAAACTTGGCCTACGATAAACTTCTTTTAGTTATTTTTAATCCATACCTTTTTGAGTTGCATTTTCCTCTGCTGCCTTAACTTTGTTTGCTGCCCTTATGGCAAAGATTCTTCCATCCGAGGTTCGAATGTAGGTCCCTGAACAAAAACAAAAGATACAGCACATTAAGATCAAAGTTTAAGAGGTTAAAAAGTTCTCTGTGTACAACAGATTTTGGCATATGCTTACCTTTAGTTCCCCTGATTATGTGGATGCTCTCCCCTGCCATTATTCTGGCCTGAACATCTGTTGGGCTGTGAGTTCCGGGAATCACTATATCTAAAAGAGAGATAAACAAAACGTTTACTTACGATAAAAGGTGAATATGAGCATGACACACTTTTAACAGAACAGTTCTCTCTCATACCAGATGACGTGACAATCTTTTGCACAACGACCCCAGCCTTCTGCAGACAGTTGACGGGAAAGCCTTCCATTGTGGACCCAGAGGAGGCGGAGTCAGGGTTGGGGGCGGGATCCGAGGCCTGGCGAGGCTTCATGGGAACGGAGGTCGACTTGACCGGGCGCACACTGGCCACGGGTTTGTCTTCAGCACGAGGAGGAGGACGCCTGAGGGAAAGACAATGAGGAATTAAGATCGACACATGGCCAAGTAGTCAACAAAGACATAAAATACAATCATCCATATTTGACTGACCAGTTTCTCTGGCTGAATGCAGGTATGTTGGTGAGGCTCTGGTCACTGGCGGGGTAGTAGTGAGCATAGGAGGGTCGAGTGTAAGGGACAGAGGCGCGTTTCTCCTCCTCATAGCCTTTCTTTGCTTCTTTCTTCTCTGCAGAGCTTAGCTTCAGCTCACGGCGGTCCATCAGCAGGGACTCATGAGCGAAAGGTTGCTAAAATTGAGAAGAAAGCAGAAAATAGGTTAATCCCATTCATTTTGAGAAGACCGCTGCAAAAGAAAGTCCTCAAAAACATATACAAAGCAAATTACTACAACCATCCCTACACTACTTCAAGTCAATATTTAAAAAGTAAGAAAAATAGCATTACTAAATCTTTTATTACTCCCATAGTGTGCATGTTTCACTGTATGTAGTATGTAGTGTGGATAGTCTTGTTGGTGGAATCTGTAATGCAAACTTTTATACAAAGGCATTCCTATTGGGCAAGATAAACCAGGTTGTTATCCCATTTGTCCCAATCGCACCACTAGAGGGCCCCCTTGTCTATGTATTGCACATGGCCATTTCTGACAGATATAGGGGAGGATGGCACTTCTCTTTGGTCTTCAAGGCTGGGTACTGACAATGCTGCGATGCTTACCCTGTGACTTTACACTTTCAGAAACAGCTTAAAAGCCTGGCTCCAAAGAATATTGTTTTTTCTAAAGCTGGAGGGGCCTTCTTCGACAACACTGAGGGGTGTATCATATTTATAACCACGCTGGTGGCGGAGTGGCCATTGTCACTCTATCAATATATAAATGTCTATGATTCTTACCTTTGTGATGAGGTGTGGGTAGTGACACAGCGCCCTCTTCAGGACAGACTCCACTCGGTCGCTGGACTGCAGCTGGACCTCAGAAGGATCCGGCTCCTCTTCTACAAAGTGAAGAAGGGACTCCACCTCCCTCCGAGTGAAGCTCAGGACCGGGTTTAAATCATCCACCACACGGTCTGAGGAGCAAGAGGTTACATTAGTTTAAATCATTCACCACAAGATCTGAGGAGCAGCAGGTTACATTAGTTTAAATCATCCACCACACGGTCTGAGGAGCAGGAGGTTGCATTAGTTTAAATCATCCACCACAAGGTCTGAGGAGCAGCAGGTTGCATTAGTTTAAATCATCCACCACAAGGTCTGAGGAGCAAGAGGTTACATTAGTTTAAATCATCCACCACAAGGTCTGAGGAGCAGGAGGTTGCATTAGTTTAAATCATCCACCACAAGGTCTGAGGAGCAGGAGGTTGCATTAGTTTATGACTTTAGCTACAAATAAAGGAAGACATTGGATGGACAACACAATCAACTCTTATTATACTCATATTAATTTGAAATGACACATTAGACAAAATTTTCTAAAGGTTTTCCAACCTTTAGTACCAAGAGAGGAGGGACTTAGAGGTTAACTCCTCCTTCTGGTTTACCCTTAAGAGACCCACGAGTGTGTTTATATCTTTTTTCGCTGAGGAAGATCTTTGGACTAAGATCAAAATACATTTTTTGCCATGTTTATTTTTTTAACTTCCTTATTGGACCTGGGGAACAGGAAGTCACATACATACAGTAGATCCATAACTGTTTAGGTGCCACCCACATTACACCAATGAGAAATGAGTGAGAATTCTGTGGAACTTCCCCTCCATTTATGTCACTGACATAAACATTTAAAGTGACCATTTTCCTCCAATTTTTGTTCATTAATTTGCCACTTCACTGAAGAAAAAACAAGACGAATCCTTCCAAAGATATTATCCATCAAACCAAGTCATTACACAAGGATTAAAACCTGTCATACCCATTTTCAATTCAGGGGACACTATGCACCAACCAAAGAACCCAGAAAAACACTGTATACTAAAAACTGACTGACATAAATGTAGAGACCATACAAAATACAATACTTCCATACAAAAATCTCCACAAATGAATGCTGAGAATCAATGTACTTTAGTTTTAAGATAAGATTAACTTTATTAGTCCCCAAAGAGGACATTTGTCTTGGGCTACAGTGCTGCTTATCTGCTCAAACAACTCATACAATTCATACATACAAGTCAGACCATTCTCCAAAACAGACAAAATGCCACATAAACTTGGAGCTCACCGGACATGCCCTGTTTGGATATCTGCCGGTCGTAGATCTTCTTCTCCAGGGTGAAGTCACACACCAGTCTGTAGATGTGGCAGCGCTTCTTCTGGCCGTAGCGGTAAACTCGGCACACGGCCTGGGCGTCGTGGCAGGGGTTCCACGAGGCGTCGAACACAACCACGCGGTTCGCCCCGATCAGGTTCACGCCCAAACAGCCAGCTCTGGGAGAACCAAGACCGAGGGTTAGGAGTTTGTATTAAGTGTTAACCCATTGTAATATATGCACCTAAATGAATGGGTTGTATGCAGGTGAAATGTAACACCTTTCAAGACTTTTTGAGACCCTTCACGCCACATTGACACACTTTTAACACTTTGTTGTACTTTTTGAAGACATTTCTGCATATTGACAGACCCTACAATACATTTCAGGTCAAAATAGGCTTCTTAAATGCAAAATATGGTAGCTCTTCAGGGTCTAAGGGCATTTCTTGGAATTATTTCACCTGGCTATTATTTTGTTTTTGGCCTCCAAAATACCTCCTCATGACAGACCATGAGGTTTTTACATTAATGGCCCTCCAAATATTTGAAAAATATTGATGTAGAAGTGGTGTTCCATGAATTTCCCCGCCCCCCAGGGTCAGCACAGCCCCTGATGGACCCAGGAAGGTTAATTCCAGTATTACACTGTGCTTTAAAATGTATATTACTTTATAGAATAAAGCCAATTGACATTTTATATACAGTATGTAGTTTATTACAGGCTATTGTCTCTTCGTTGGGCTGTAAGTGCATAGAGGTTATGCGTGTGATGTTATAACACAGCAACAGCATGGGAGTTAGCAATCCATCACCACAACAGCAGCAAAATGAGTGGCAAGTCAATAATCTAAAATGTGCACAACCTGTATAGCTATTCAGGATGGGACAAAGGACAAAATTAACAATAATATTAAGTTTATAAGTAAGTTTTATTTCTACCATTTATTCAGTACCAACTAATAACCGCCTCTCTTTCATGCACTATATTTTAATCTGTTTCTACTGGGACTAAAATGTTTAAAATACAATTTGCAATGAAGCCATCAGACCACTTTATTACTCTGTATAGGAAATATTCGATCGATCTATCCAATAACCTAGTTTTTCTGTTGGTGACCTGGGCAAAAGTAAAAATGTAACCCCCCGAGCCAATCATTTATTCTAGAGTACTGCGGCCGTCACCTGGTGGAGAGCAGAAAGACCCAGGCTGAAGTGTTCGCGGGGTCATTGAACTGGTTGATGAGACGCTCCCGCTCTGACGCCGTTGTGCTGCCGTCCAGCCCTGAAGAGAGAAAAATATTCAATCATACATTTATTGAAAGTCATTGCAATATATTTCATGTTCCTTCTTGATTAATCGCCATCATTGGGCTGAATTGATAAAAGAAATGACTACAATTTGATGAGATAATCAACAAAATGTGTCAACTGACTCTCTAATGGGTCTTTAGGCAATAATAATAAACTTGTGATGGAAAATGGCTTCAAACTGTTTATTGATTATCGTTTGCTCAACAGACCAACTCATTGATTTAGGAAATTGAACAAAATGTGCATCCCTAGTGCTAACTGTATTATAATTGAACAGTGCAGTTTTCAAAATGCAACAGCAGGTGGCAGCACTCATTGTAGGTCAATGGCAAAAGCTTCTGTCAATGGACTAAAAAGTACACCGTAAAAATACACATGAGGACAATAAAATCACTA
Source organism: Lesueurigobius sanzi (assembly GCA_900303255.1). NCBI lineage: Eukaryota > Metazoa > Chordata > Actinopteri > Gobiiformes > Gobiidae > Lesueurigobius > Lesueurigobius sanzi. Next base: position 8,208 of record OMNZ01016515.1, read on the forward strand.
AACTAAAGTAGTCAATGCTTGAAAATGTTCTTACAAAGCAAAAAAAATGTCATTGACTGCGATATTTAACTGGCGTGTACTCACTGTAGTAGTTGAGGTTCCGGACCCAGTTCTGGTTCGGTTTGTCCTTGTTGGAGTTTGGTGATGGAGGAACGGCTCGTTTGGCCAAAAACTCTTCGATGACAGTCAGCGTGGACAGACTCTGACTGTGGGAAGGACAGAGCGCATCGTGTGAGAAGAGAGCAGGATTCACATATCGAGGAAGAGAGCAGGATTCACATAACGAGGAAATGTGCCAGAAGGTTTTAAATACTGCAATTTCAGGGAACGTGTCTCACCTGAACACCAGCAGTTTGTCTCCCTTCCTCACGCTCTCCTCAATTAAATGAAAGAGCAAAACCATTTTAGCCGAATTCTCCAGGACGCCCGGTTTGTAGTCATTCATAATTTCTTTTGCCTGAAGACAGATACATCTCATTTAATAACATTTCACATTAGGCTTGGCTAACTCGTCATACACACTTCAAATGAGTCTCAAATACATACCCATTCATAAGTGATGACCTGGTTGGCCTTTTCCTGCATCTGGGTCAGACTGAGGCCACCAATTGGATTGGGCGCATCCAGAGGTTTGGGCTTCTGATTGGTCGTCGCCTGGCAACGGGAGGAGGTTATGTCATCCAGGTCCAGGTCCTGCTCGCTGGCCAGGTTCTCTTTCTGTAGGGCCTCGTACAACACGTCCGGGTGGTTCCAGATCTGAGAGGAAGAGAAAACCATTAAGAACTAAGATCTTGACACACATTTCATAGCACACATGTTCATGAACAAAACTAGATGTTACTCTATTTTAAGTTTGAGTATTGGTGGATCTACAAAGAGCCAATGGAGCTCAAAGATGGACAGGATTTTATGGTTCTGTTTTTCATGCAAACATTTGCAAAAAAGTTTACACAGTACAAAAATGCACAGTAGAATGAACAAATGTTGCTTAGTATTAACTTGGGCTGTTAAATTAATCACAAAAGTTTGGTCATGTAAGTTTACATGAAGCATTTGTAAATATGGATTTAACATGAAACATTGGCCTTTTCAGATGGATATATGAAATTCAAATGACTATGATAATGAAATGTGAGCAAATGCTTTACATTTGTTTGTTTTATGTTGGCCTTGTACTAATAATCAATATAATAATTACATAAAAAGTGACTGCGATTAATTGTGATTAATCAAATTTCAAGTGTGATTAATTAGATTAAAATAATGAATTGATTGACAGCACTAGTAATAACTCATTGTAAACTGATGGCTGGCATCCTCATACCTTGCAGCAGACGCAGAAAGCCTTGAGAGGGTTCAGACTGAGCCAGCCTGTGTTTCCTGCCTCTCTGAATCTGTTCATAAACTCTGTGTACAGCGCCCTCTGCAGGGGGGATAGGCGCACCAGGAGCACATGCTCTTCCTTCGAAGGGAGCTGTTCCTTCAGGACATCATGGCCACGACTGTGAAGAACATACAAAAAAACATGTTTATGAAATGGCCAATCACTGCTGAGTACTGCAGACGCCAAGGACCAGATGCATTTCCATAATGTATGTCGTTGGCGGTGCTCACCGTTGGACGAATCCTTCCAGCAGACTGTGCAGCACGTGGCTCCTGTATCTCATGAGCTGCACGTCCTGAGGAGTGCTGTCCACGCACTGGCCGTTCAGAATGGGCCGCTCAAACATGTTACTGAACTCTTGACGTATACCTGGAATAGAGAGGAGATTTTCATAACAGGGAGCAAACTTCACTTAGCTTTGGGTGTCAAGTGAAGAAACCTCATGTGTAACAACTAAGGCAACATAGAAATAATGACAGCAGCAGAATTCTTTATAGTGGTTGCAAACGCAGTAGGAGGAACATTAAAAATGTCTGTTATAACCTTAGAACAGTTTACACACCTAGAAAGTCTGGGCGCACAAAGTCCACCATGCACCAGTACTCGATGAGGTTGTTCTGCAGCGGGTACCCGGTGAGCACCACTCTCCTGCGGGTGCGGATACTCTTCAGAGCCTGGGAGGTGCTGGCGTGGCAATTCTTGATACGGTGGCCCTCATCACAGACCACCACATCGGGGCCGGGCCGGGCTAAAGCTCTCTCTATACCTGAAAGGAAGAAATACTTACATTAATGGGATAGCGTACGACAAAAACAATACTTTTTGTGAGAGACTGAATCAAAATGGACCCATATCATGTTGTTGTTGCATGATTTTTACCTTTGAGCAGCTCCTGTTGCTTATCCTCCTCGTCCAGGTCGATGACGGAGCCCGACCCGCTCGTGTTGGTGGAGTTTTTCTTGGTCTTTTTCTTCCGTCCAGCCACAAAGCTCTTCTTGAGTGACAGCAGTCGATACATCTCATAGCCCATCAGTAGCACGCCTCCGTCTCTGTACCAGTCCTCCACCACCTTTGCTCGGCTCGCTGTGTTCCTAAAATTTAAATATCAAAATAGAAACTCAAGCTCTGACAAATATTTACGTTTCAATTCAGTAGACATATCACGCATACAAGGCTTAAAACATTTGATATTTGAAGTTTTAAGGATTTGATTTTTGATCAAAAATACTAGGGCACGGGCTGGTGAGGAATTTGACCTGGAGCTCCCCCCACAGGCAGCAGTGGGAATAATTTAGTTGTTTAATCCAACAACGTGACTAGCAACCCCCATAATCCAACATAGAGGATATTTTTGGGTTTGAACAATTATGCAATTATACCCAGGAAGTGCAACTTTACATATATTAATGAATATGTTATGTTAACATACCAGACACCTATTCAGTTTGTTGTTTATGCTTCGTGTAGCTGAATAACCATCAATGTGCTATGTTAGCATAGCGTACACCTATCCAGCCTGTTGATCTCTATTCCATTGTTATTATTATAACTTGCCTTTCAAGATGAAATGTCTGTTCTTGGTCTTGGATTTTGTAAAATAAATTTCCCCCCAAAAATGCGAATTATAGTCCAGCGCGACTTATACTATATGTTTTTTTTCTTCTTCATTATGCATTTTTTGGCTGGTGCGACTTATACTCCAGAGCGACTTGCCCAAGAAGCAGCACAAGACCCAACAAAGCTAGTATTGTCTCCATTACACAAAACAACAAAATTATACAATTAGAATTAGGATCTAACACTTCAGATTATTGTCAGACATGCTCAGAACACTATTGGAGCACTCAAATGATGATCTTCAATAAAACGTGATGACTGATTTACATTCATGACGAGCTCTATGATTATAATTAGATACAACCGCAGATAGACTTCCTAACCACACCAGAAGAGGACACCAACGACAAGTCTAGTGTAAAACAGCCACTGAGTTTATAACAAGCAATTACTGGGTTAATGACTATTATTCAGAAGGTTCTGGTGACGATAGGTGTCATTATGTAAGACAGATGAGAGAGAAGAGAAACCGGAATGAGGTCAGTGGATCAAGTGTCTTAAAGGAACACGAGCATCTGATTCGTTTTATGTAATACGGACGTGAGACAAGTCGTCTGGACCTGGTTTAGTCCGAGGTCAGTCCAGTCAAAGAGCTGGATTAGAAGCTATTGGGGTGATTGTTTTATGACATCCTGCAATACACTGTTTTTTTTGTTACTATTATTAAGGAGTAGAGTGATTTAATACTGACTTGTGCTCGTCGTTGAGAATGTGGACTCTGAACGGCCGCGGAGTGATGCGTTTGTGGTCCACGTCGGGAGGCAGTGATTCAGCCGCTGGGACCCACGTGTTGAACTCGTGCAGCCAGTTCTGCAGCGTGTTCACCTGGACAAAAGAACAGACAATATTAATGTATGTACAGCATTTTCACACAGTGTGACATCGAGAGCTTGTGGTGAAAACAAGCAGGGACCTCTACAGTAACTTAGTAAGTGATGATTAGTAGAGAAGTAATAACTAATAATATACCAAGCCATAAATAGAACCTATAGCTTAAAATGGAGGTGAAGGGCAGCTGAATATTCTGTGCTGGTAATAGTTTACTGCTAATTTCACAAAGTCTTCTCTGTCCGCACATATGAACTAAGGTCTAATTGTTTTCTCATAAAGGCGTCCCAAAGTGTTGAAAATATTCAATAACTTCTGCATGATGTTGGCCAGTGGAGAACTTTCAGCCATAAGAATAATATGGCAGGTTTGTGAATCCAATCCCGACTAAATAATGATCAAGTATAATTTTCTTTTTGGAAATTTCATTCAAAAACGGTTCCTCTTCCACAGAATAAATTGATGAATTTATTGTTGTATAGCCCAGTATCACAAAACGTCACATTCATTGAAACACATGCAATGTCCAAACAAAGTAAAATCTGGGGCATCCTTAAAAGGTTGTATTGGCACCTACTCAAAGTGAAAATAGAATTCATTAACATCAACGCAACCTATTGCTACTCTCAATATTTGTCCATTTTCCCTCCAAAATGAATTTCAATCCATTAAAAGAATTGCCCATAACGAGTTGAAATCCACAGATTCATAAAAACAATCATATAACGTATTAGTTCTCCACTCACAGGAACAATGGCGAGGACAGTGTGGGCCTGTGTGTGTCTGAACAGGACGTCGATGAACGAGATGACCTGCAGCGTCTTGCCCAGGCCCATGCTGTGAGCCAGGATACAGCCGAACCCGGGGCTGCTGCCGAACCGCTCCAACGACTCCACCAGGTTATCGTACAGGAAGCGGATACCGCCGACCTGCAAGAGAGGGACAAGTCTTGTTACGGCCGCAACCCACGGTTTCAGGAGGCGATACTGCAGGGATAGATGAGCTGGGGGGGGGCCAAACCTCCCAATCGTGGCCCAAAGTAAAACAGGTTTTCCTACAAATGCTAGTGTTGTGCATCTATAGACAGTACAGACAGTGGACGTAGGATTAGCTTGTCCTCCGTGAAGCCATTTAGCATAAGGGGGAAGGCTCTGGAAGTTCCTAGCTAATCATGTAGTGTTACATGATTCTATTGTTTTCCTGCAGATATTTTCATATTTATTGTTGCCATGTACTTAATATTAGCCTGGTCTTACCATACCCTCATACCCCTTTTCATACAGAGGGTCTGGATCTTCAAAATTGAGCTCCGTTTTCAGGCGGGAGGGGTCAACTCCTTTTAAAGATTCAAGATTCAAGATTCTTTATTAGTCAAACCATGTGAATGGTTCGAAATGATGTTTCTCTCATCCTTGATTGTGGAGCGGGGGGAGGGGAAAGAGGGGAGGGAGGGAGGGATAGAGGAGGAAGTTCAGTTCCGATGGCCCTGTGTACGAAACTGTTCCTCAGTCGACTGGAACTGACCCGTAG
>OMNZ01016515.1:21819-35969 GCA_900303255.1 Lesueurigobius sanzi
TTACATAACTGTTTATTAAGAAGTAATAGCACATGATTTAGGCAACAGATTTATCTTCACAGGGGTCTTTCTGCTTGCCATTTGTATGTTCTACCTACCACCAAAAACATAGGCAATGACTCCTCTAAAAATGGCAAAAGGTATTGTCACACAAGCTCCTCTACAAATATTTATTTTAGAGGCCGAGATATGTGTATTTTATGATGCAGATATAAGGCCAATATTTCTTTTTTCTCTTAGATGTGTGGTCGTAAATCTGCGGTCCTGAATCTGCAGCGGCTCCGGTCTACAGGTTTACCACTGCTGTAGTAATTGTAGCATTTGCATATTTTAAATTGGCCTTCAATATCGGTCAGAAATATTGGTGGCACTTAAAACAGGCAAAAACAATGCTAAAATGGAACTAAACTAGGAAAATTATAACTAAAACTGAACTTTTGCACCTTCATACGTTCCATGCAATTTAGTTTTCGTTTGCAAAGAATGTGTCGATCTCAGTCAGATGGAAGACTTTAGTGATTTTGCCATACTGTATATTTATTCTTGAGAGACAGATTGCATCACCTACTGTATTATTGTGATATGATGTTCTTTGCCATGTATTGTGCAGCCCTAGTTGAGGTCTAACACTTTCAGAAGTTAACTAGACACAGACGTAACCTGCAGACAGTAACGGTCCCTTATCCCTTGCAAATCAAAGCCAATGAAAACACGTAAAACATCCTGCGTCTGAACACCGTCATAATCTATCGGCCTTATTATAACCTGTCAAACCTTGGACACCTTCCCTTCGCTTCTCGTCACGGAGAGACCTAGACAGAGTGTACGGTTACGCAACGGCAAACATAAAACAGCTTATATAACTAATGAAAAACCAAAAGCAGCCCATAGAGAAACACACAGGGACAGAGTGGGAGCGAGGGGTCTGGGCGCTGTGGAGACTGGAGGAGCGAGCCGGTGACGGGGGAATGGTGGGGGGGGGTATGTCTGATTGGTTGAAAGGACGCAGACAGCAGTTACATAAACAGCACACAGCGTACGGAGCTGCAGCTGTCAGTCACAAAACAAGCCGGGCCCCGCAGTTTGGACAAGAGCAGGACAGGGCTGATGCACAATATCGGGTTTGATACGATAACAATGGACTGAATAGGAGTGAGTCAACGGCAGTGCCAGGGAACTATAGCGGCCGGTGGTACAAGAATAGCTGCCGGTGGTTGTTTTTGGATCAATTGTTGTTTGTTGACGGCTTTTTCTGGTTTCCAATCCATTTTCATTCTGATAAAAGTAACTGTTTACCTGTCCAACAATGTGTAGGCTACTGTATTTATTTCTGTGTTCGGGGGCTTAGCATCTATGCTTTTGGTTTCATCCGCTTTCTATGGTATCAGATTGGAACTGTGCCTACTCTGTACCCAAGTATCGTGTCAGAATGGATGGAAAAGAAATAATGATATCGGAACAACACTAATCCATAGAAAGGTGTATTTTTCCATTCATATTTCCTGTCTGTAACAATTTATGATCAAGCCATTCATAAATATACACTGACTATCCTCTCCATCATCCTGGCCTCCTCAGTCTAATATCAACAACAGCAGCCTCCTCATCTTCCCCATCTGTCCGAGGTCTTGCCACTGGGACAATATCTCTCTGAAGTGTTTAAAGTGGGCTCTAAGCACCGATAAAGCAACGTTTTCCCCCTGATGAACGTCAATGTTGCACCTAAAGGTCGTATGAGTTGACATTACAAACTGTGCTAAAGGCCATGTTTGCATTTCTCAGCTGCAGTTAAACACACCTCCAAAAGCTTGTTGAAACAGTTAAATCCATCTTCAAGGCGGCTTTTGTTGTTATTGTGAGGAGTGAAAAAACAAAATGGAACTCCGCATTGTTGAGTTATACTGCAGAAATATTGAAATGGCTTGGTTTTACATACAGCGAGCTACAAACAGGTTTAAGTACATGAGGTCCCCTGCCATTTTTATGTTTTGAGTGGCTATTTGCTCTTGTGATGTATCAACAATAACCATAAAACATGCTCTGTGGTTTTAACATAAACAGTAGTTAAAGAGCAACTAACCCCTAAATCAACTTTTTTTTGCTGATTAACGGTATAAAACTATATGGCATTTGAATTTTAGAGTCTGTCACCTTATTGGTTCAATAGCTGATGTGACGTCCCTACATCAACAACAGCAGGCAGCAACGTTGCTAACCAGCTGCTAATGGCGATTCTAAACGTTTTAGGGACTTAACACATCTGTAAAACAAATCCAGCGACTGAAACGGGCTCGTGGAGAGCTTTTAAAAGAGGTATGGCATGTCTATATTGAATAACATTTACATGTGCTGCTGGAGGGCTGGCACAGTTTTCAAAAAATAGATGTGGGTGGAGTTAGGCTCTGGTAGGGGATTAGTTGTTCTTAATAATAATAAGAAATTTTCCTTTTTCCAAAACTAGTAATTGTTTCTAATGTGCCATTGCATTTAGCTTATCAGTATTGCTGCTCAGAATACTCATTAGTTCCCAATTATCATTACTGCGAGATTAGGTGACAAAAATTTTGCTTTGGACATATAGCACATTTTCCCCCACATACTGTATAGAACAGTTTTTTCACACGTCAAACCATCAATCCTTTGGGGGCAAATTACTGGAGACACTTGTTGTTACAGCACCAGCGAGCCGCGAGTGCGTAGATCCCTGTCAAGATCTAAAGATGACGCACAGAGAACACGATAAAAATGTGTCGTCTAAGAATGTGCAGCCAGTGGGATCCGCTCCCGTTTCAGGAATCAGAGAGCCGGCGTGTAATGAAGTTACATAATCTCATCTGTGTATGTAACTGAAGTGTTTATGTAACTAAAGAACACAGGAATGAGAAGAAAAAAACATGAATGAGACGACCTGAGCCATTGTTAAAGGACTAGAGGTGGAGTCGGACATGTAAATTACATAACACAATTGTACATAGAGAGTCCCAGTGCAAATAAAAATAAAAAAAAAAGGCATTTTATGGAATAGGTGATCCTTACCGTTTCGTTGTATGGTTCTATATAATGATGAACGCAGTGTAGGTATGGAGGAAAAGTATTTAGGAACCAGTAGTACAGGGAAATAAAACACACAGAAATGAATCCAGCCCTAAAGGCGGTGTTGAAGTTGTAGTAACATTACAATACGTATGCCACTGCTAGTAATGTTGTAAAGTGTCTCGCTGCTAGTGCTAAAGCGGCTTATTTTCTTAACTCAGCAAATTTCCAATGGATATCGCACCAAGGGGGTAGTTGTAAGTGTTAGTTGTTATAACTAGTTTGAAACGTGTCCAGAATTGGGATCAAAACCACCGATACTTTGCTTTCTCAGTGACACAAAGAAATGCACTTCACTCGTGATCTCGCAGCAACCTAACCCCCCCCCGCCCCAATATAATATATGTTAGGGATAAATAGGTTAATTTTAGTAAAGTAAATAAATAAATGTAAGGAGCTTGTTGCTGAGACTTTGTTAGACATTAACAACCATACAGTCCCGAATAGCCAAGCCCCAAACCTCGAGCTATCTCACTTTTGTTTTCCTAAGAACATTGTTGAGATGAATGTGATATCTTTGTGACGCAGTGACACAGACTTGATGGTGTAATACTTAGTCATGTTTCATTCTCATCTGCCAAAAAAATGACAGTTCTCGTCTTTGGAGGACATTACACACCCATTTATTCAGACAGAAAACAATCACGTCCCATTGTAGATCCATTATATAACAGTCTGTAATGTCAGAAATGGCTTTTGTAACACGGTAAGGTCAAATCCTCCTGGTTCCTCCATGTTTCGAAACTTGATACTGAACTATGCAGCGGTAAAGACTGTAAGACTTCTACAAAACTGAAGAGGTTCTGCAGGGTCAGCCCTAGGCATAGGCGAACCAGGCGGCCGCCTAGGGCATCATCTGCTCGAGGGGTGCCAAATTATGCTCTAAAAAATTTACAACATCGCTGTCCTTTGTGCATAACTTTGGAACGGAAAATGAAAGAGGCTTGCGTTTGGTTTTGTTTGAAACTACATGTTTTAAGCTTTCAAGCAAGCCCCCCTGGTTCCCCTACGCCTCTGGGGAGTTGTGTAATATTGCATTTTGTTGTCTAAACATTCACATGAGAAGTGGCCTATTAAAAATGTGCTGATTTAAAATGTCCAAATGGTGGAGTAAGGAATGAGAGCCAAAAAACACCAAACATATGGACGGCAAAGCACCAATAAAATCTAGCTTCCTAGAAGGCTTAGGATGTGTGCAAAAAAGGACAAAGTAGGCATTAAAGACTCCCAGGAATGGCGTGGGCACTCAGGGGTGTGTGGTTTGGGAGGTGGGGATGTGGCACTGAAGTCCAATCTTGCTGAGGGCACTGCATTGGCCCGGAGGCTCTGACAAGAAATTACTGAAATGTATATGCAAGTTATAAAAAAAACATTGAACAAAATAAATTGAATGATAACTAAATGATAAAGACAAAAGACAGATTATTTAATTTAGTTAATTTGTTTGCAATTGCATTACTAGGATTATTTTTGTGGCATTGTGGTGAAATTAACCACAGCTTTAATTTTTACCTTTACTATTTGTGTGACATTACATCTGTTTGATGTTTGATATTGATTTTTTTTTTGTGTTTTGTGTCTTTTGGGGTCTGTAACGACCTTTGAGAAGATTCCTGTTGTGATATTGGGCGCTACAAAATAAATTGATGATGAATATGAGACTATTATTTACAATTGCGTCATGCTCAAAAGCTCAAAAGAAGTGTTCACTGTTCAATGTTGGTTAAATTTACATTTTTGTCACTTTGTTGTGTGATGAAAATGTGAAATGTAAAGGACAGAAAGACAGGAGGCAATGAGTGAAAAAAATATCCTCCGATCATTGCATAAAGTTTATATAAAATTCCACAAAGTTGCCTTAAACAAATCCAGAACGCGTCGCCTTCTTGTCCATATCCCGAAAACTCACAGTAAGTACATTGAATTCATAAATAACCATCGTCGTTTTTTATCTCATCTCATCTGTCCATCAGGCGCAGTAATCCCAGAGGACATCCAAAGTGCAGAGTCTGTCTGTGTATTTTATAAGCAGCTTACACTGTGACGTCACATATTTACTACAGCTGCACACGGAGAATCCCCACGTCACTGTTATCCAACGGAATTCCAGGAAAGAGACGGAAATGGCGTTGTACGGAAATCTTTCAATCAAGCAACTCTAGTCCAAACATGTAGACTATATATTCACCAGACCAGTGATTATAAGGATGAAATAAAGTCGCTATGACATCTCATTTCTCATCATGGGGGACTGAAGTATAGTAAACTAGCACTACCTGGATATTATGGTGCAATATCCTCAATTTTAATTAAAGAAATGTGTTTGCAGTGGCATGCACACAAAGCATCATTGCTCTTATCTGCCTCTCCAAACGTTCCATTTTACAAAGGCAGGAAGGACATCGCCAAAGAGCTGAAAGCCACTCTTCTTCTCACTTCAATCCTCTCTCTTCTAGGTTCTTTACAAAAATGACCTTCCATTACCAGCCCTCCTCCCCTGCAGACAGCGCAGCCAGGTGCAGCGGTGAGCATGCTCAGTTCACTCCGTCTCTTACATAAAGAGAGAGTGGGTTATAAAACAGAGAATAGGAGGCTGCTGTTGGTTTGTAATTACACCTGAGGGAACGGAGCAACAGGTCGGGCTGAACTGGGGCCAATGCGCAGCTTAGCAAATGATGTTCCGAAAACAAAGTGGAAAAACAAAATGTATGTGCGAGCAGAAAACATTCAATGTCGACTGATGTCATAAAATTGGACAAAATAATTGTACAAGCGAGAACTAGCAAAAAAATCCAAAAAGTAGCAACAAAACAACCTACGTTTAGGAAGGGGACGGACTTTCACTGGGATTTTTGCCGCCGATTGGACCGAGTGCACCTCATTTTATCGTTATTTAGTTCTTTGTTTGTTGGAAAGCCCCTTCAGATGCAGCATATTGTTTATGAGGGTGTCCTTAGTGTTTGAAATGATGAAAAAGCATCAAGAATCACAGCACGCTAGCATAATACCAACACATCTGCCCCAATTAATTCACCCCTCTCTCCAGCTCCAACCCTTCATATTGTCAGGTCAGCGTTGCAATGGAAGTAGGTCAAGCTCTAATCTCTCCACAACAGCCATTTTGTGATTTGACTACAATTGAGGTGTAGATGCAGGGTCTGGAAGACAAACAAAAAAACAAAAACAACCACGCCCACTGAGCCGCACAGTTCGATCCTCACTCCTGTCCTGGCATTGAACACTGTTAACTCCTGTTGCACACTAGGATTGAGGATAAAATAAACACATTTGTAACAAGCAACTAGTGACCAGAGAGGCGCAGCATCAGCCTGATGCATTTTTATGATCAACTCGGCAGCGTCTGTCTATGGGGCTGAGGCTGGAGCTTATATAACAACGCCCTGTTTCAGTTACACAACAGACCAACGCTCTGCAGAGGGACGAGCCAAATTCAGCCGTCAAATATGTAAAACGGGGTGTGGCGCTTGAGTGGTGGGCTATAAGGCAGGGCTGCGTGGTTAATTGCAATCATATGGGAGTCACGATTTGAATGGTAGCAATCGGCAAATCGCTAAAACTGCCATCGCTTAGGCTGTGGTCTTTAGACAACAAAAAGCCTTGTCTCCATGGGGTTTAAAATCTGGTAACTCTGTTGTTTAAACCCTGACAAACATGCATGAGATGTATAAGGGTTCTTGTTATGACTTTTCAACACCATAGTCTTGACAGTTCATACATTATGGGTTAGAATAGGTTAAAATACGACCATACAAGGTTCCTGTGGACTTTAGGATCAAGAAACGTTTGTGTATAGGCAATGTGAGCGCTGAAATGATCACAGCAAACATGTTGTCTAGACTCTCAAAGCACAGCAGAGCACCACCTCATGACATCAGCAGGTTCTAGCCCAGATCATAGTGTTGAAGGGGTGAAGACACCGTACAGTTGGATGACCAGACCATCCCAAAGGTTTTGGAGGTGGAGCGCTAGTCATCAGCTGGACATACACAATAGGGTAGTCCTCCAGCTAGGCACAACCTCGAGCCTGCCTCAAGACCCGGAAACAAGTCCCGGGTGATGCACGAACGCCATAGATGCAGACGGCATCTTTGAGAACGCTCACAAACTGTCACATTAGAAGCTGCAATGAGGGGGATAACAAAGTGTGAAAATATCTGTTCTTTCATCGACAGCTCCAGCTACTTTAACAAATGCTGAATTGTGGATGTATTTTATGCCAAAAAGAGAAAAACAAGAAGAACAATGATGCAAAGGTCCACATTTTAGTATATAACAGGGAACGCTAACGGTCATACTAATGTTAACATTATACTACATGCTAACGGCTGCTTCTGAGTGCCAGTTTTTCACTTCTACTGGACTTGATTTTATTTGTGTGGTAAACATGCTTATAGTAGCCAGAAAATATTATTTCCATAACAAACTTCTTTCCCCCTCACTAGGCCACATCCCCAAATATGACCCGGTGCTGTCTGTATCTATAAACCAATGAGCGAGAATGGGCCGTCTCCGTGACCGTCATGGCTGTGCGCTGACATTGCTGCAATATCGCCTCTATCCACTAGGGGTGGCTCCAAAAAGTCCTTCATAACATGTATTCCTATGGTGACTTACACGTGTCAAAAACAGCTTTACAGCCTGGCTCCTAATACTTTTATTATTTCTAAAGGTAGCTATACCCTCTGTGATAATGCTCAGAGGGAAATGGAGTCTTTAATGTTGTTAGTTTTTGTTTTTGGAATTTTAAAGTCTTGCATATCTAATGAAGCTCATTCTAATGATTTGTGACGTCACACGCTCCCGGCTATAGGCTAACAGAGCACCGTGCTGACGGGGCGAGAGCAGAGAGGGCGTGGTTATGGCTAAACTACACGCCCAGGAGGCTGAGATACAGCAAGCGCACACCTCTTCTACCCTTTTTAGGACTATCCACTGGAGGAGGAGCCAGTTGCGCCATTTTGATTTCACCCATAAGCGTGGTCAATTTCCAAAGTGAGGCTGAATACACGTTGTCCCTCTATTGTTTTAACTCATTGCTATAAACTCATGAATGAGCAGTGACTGAACATTACAATCATGAATAAACTTTAAACAGTAATATCTCTTACTCAGATCTTAGCAATTCGCTCTTTTCAAGGAAAGACACAGTAACCCACATCCCTCGTCTCCATCTGTTAAAGTGACTTCATCTTTTAAAATCCCAGGCCTGAATTTTAGCACCAACTCCTCTCAACATCTGCTACAGCATTTGAGACACCTCCTACTTTCTGTTCTTCTGGGCTCTAGCAGAGGAACCAGCCCGGACGGCCACGGGATAGTCGTCTGCATCTTCTGCCAATACAAACAACGCCCAAAGATAATTTATAGCCCGACTCCGCAATGAGGTGAGCTGAGGTGAACCACAAAAAAACAAGTCTAAACAGCAGCCAGAGGGCTATTTCCTGAGCTGGAGTTACGTAAGGCCAAAACAAAAGATGGTAGCATGAACCAAACACCTGCCTTATGTAATGGGCCCAGACAAAATGAATAAGGTTTCATGGAAAGTTACAAAACACAAGTAGAATATGACAATAAATTAGCTGGGGTTAACTGTGGAAAGCTGCTTCGAACTCAGGAGCAATAGAGCCTACCAACCCTGATGAAGACCTAGTAGGATCGAAACATGTCTGAATACAGGCCCCTTAAGTACTTTCCTTGTACTGCTCATATTTTATTGGAGTGCCTGGATCTGCAGTTATTTTTTTATGGTAAACTTTGATCCCTTTTGTTCCAAGAGCAACCTTTACTATTTTTTCTCCACTGGGACATTATAGAGCAACCAGCCACTCTCTGGGTCATAAACTGCCTAGGAACCAAATCCACATAGGCACAGGCCGAACACGCAAACTCCACACACAAAGGCTCAACATACTCTTGAAATCCAACCATAGATAAGTTATCAAGCATATAGGTCATGGTTATAGTCACTTCCTACTAATTGTGTGATTTTTATAATGCCATAATCTAATTTAAGCACAACTAGCTAATCCAAGTTCGAGGACTTTCAAGGTCTGCCCCTCATCGTTTCAGAACCTTCTTGCACCCATTGCAAATCAATCATTGACTTACCTTCGCAAAGCAATAATGTCCCACAAGATAGGTCATCTATTATACAGGTAACATGTGGATTTAGTACTACAATTTGAGCCAAAATGAACCATTTCTAATTTGTTCAAATCTCAATAGTAATTTTCAAGGATTCCCAATTTGATTTTTCAAGCTAATTCAAACTAAAGAAAAGCTAGTTTGTACACAGTGCCAAGCTACAACTTTGAGGTATAGTTTTTAAGATAAGATTTTTGTTTTTAAATATCTGCTGCAATGGTGGTTGCCTAGATAGAACCAGATTGTACTTGTATAAGCCGAGAGAAATACGAGAAGTGCAGGAACAGAGTGAACATGGGGTGAAGTGAGGTAGGCCAAACGTTTTGTAGGCCACTGTGTCAGTCTGCAGCTGCTAAGGAGGAGAGTGAGGAGACTGAGGAGAGGAGAGAGGAGGAAAAGAAAGAAGAGACGGCGAGAGGAGGAAGGAGCGAGAGAGGAGAGATGGAGAGAGAGAGAGAGAGGGCAGGAAAGAGGAGAATGAAAGAGAGGAGGGAATAGAGAGAGGGGGTGCAGAGTTACGTAAAGCATTCACACGGGCGGCCGACAGGGCACACTGTGTACTCTCTGAAAGACCACACCAGATCCATGCATTCAAAAAACAGAGGACAGGCATCACGGGGTTGTTCTAGGGGATGTTTGGGAGCAGCACAAAATAGGAATTAGGACAAAAAAAAAACACTGAATTTGAGGTCATAAAACAATGAGAAGCATTGGTATAAGATTCAAAGGCTAAACATACACAGCTTTGCCTTTCTTGTGTGCATCACTTGTCACCAGTTCACTACCGTTCCTTCCTAGGGACACTTTTAATAGATGCTGACCACACCCTAGAGCTGCGGTTTGGAGATATTAAAATTTGTCATGCATCTAACACTTTCAGGATAGCTTACCTAAACAGATACATACCCCAGTCTAACCGTTTTCATAATATTTCTGGAGTATAAAAGTTTTAAATGGCGTTGGGGCTCATTTGCACTCCACACCTGGCCTGTGCGGAGAGTGTCACAGCAGCAGTGAGTGAAACAAGGCAGGCAGGTGCCCCCTGAGTCAGGAGCTTATACAAGGGCATTATAAAAGACAGACTCATGTAACAATGTGCTCTGAGTGCGGCACATGTAACAGCAGTTTCAGAACATGATCAACTAGCTCTGTTTGAACATTGCGTAGTTATGTGGTGCACTGGCCATGTGTCTTGGTTTGATGGCAGAATTAACAGTGACCAGTGAGAGGCTGAAAGAATGGAAGCTGCCATTCGGAGTTTCAAATACAGATCTAAAGAGTGGCTGACATTAGACGACCCAGAAAGCACACAGGCAAAACTTATATAATTTTTCAAATCTCCATCATCTCCTTTGGCACAGACTGTTTCCCAGACGAATGTAACTCAAGAGAATACAACGATTATCCTCCAGTCCTCACATGCGCCTGCATGATGCACTCAGGAACACACTGTACTTTGGGGATTTTAAGTGCCCCTGACTCACTGCTGCTCCCGTTCCAAAAATCCAAATCAGTTACTAATATAGGCTTACTCCCTCTGAGGAGTTTTGGCATTACATCTTAAAGACTAATGTTCTGTTTTTTTATGCAGGATCTATCAACATTCATGATCCAAGCAGGTTGTCATGTCAACATTTAACCCTTTGCATGAAAACGAAATAACAGGCCCTTAAAAACACACAGCCCAGGAGCCGAATAGGGGCCACCAGCTCTTCTATCTGATCCATGGCTGCCGTTTCCGCCTCACGAACAATAAGAAGCTGTCATTAAACAAAACACTGCACTGTTGTATTGTACTATGTGGTTACTCACACTTACATCTTCTTATTGCACATTTGTAAATCTACCAACTCGCGCTGCTTGTTTCATAGATGTACATTTTGTATCGGTTGAATTCACATGATGTCAGACATTGGTCTTTTCCGGGATTTCGGACTGACCGGGCAACGCCGCAAAGATGAGCTGCATCAATCACTGTGCGATTGATAAGTGTCATGACGTCTCTCCAACCTGGCAACCACCAGCACCAGCCGTTATCAACCGATATTAAGAGGTAGCCATTTTTACAGCACCTTATAGCATGCATTACATGACTTAAGAGCTGTATTTATCATTATTATTAGCAGTCTGTGTTTCATGTAACTTACCTCCTAGTTTGTGAATGTACTCACACAATTACACACAATGGCAATACAAAGTATTCTGATTCTGCTGCTCAGTCAAGAAATGTACTCAATAATCATACTTTGATAATGTAGATTTATCAGTGGTGGAAGAAGGACGTAAGTAATGTTCTGACTTAAGTAAAAGTGCAGAAACAGGACCAAAAATGTACTTAAGTCAAAGTATTAGATTCAATTATACTTAAGTAAAAGTAAAAATGTCAATTGTACTTTATAAGTAAAAAGTAAAAGTATTTTAAAGAGTTTAATGTGCAAGATTTTAATTAAGCCTTTGAATCAAGCCAGGTATAAACCAGGTCTAAACCAGGACTAAAACAGATATAAACCAGGTCTAAACCAGAACTAAAACAAATCTAAACCAAGTCTAAACTGGGACTAAACCAGTTCATCAGAGGTCACTTTGAAAATGAAATACTTTTACTTTTAATCCAATAAAAAAAAAAGTAGTGAAGTAGAGAGTACAGATACAGGCCCTAACATGTACTTAAGTAAAGTAAAAATACCTTTCTTTTTTTTTTTACTTTTCACTTTGTTCCACCACAGAGATGTATTCTCTAATTTTAAGTAGGAAGTACTTCACACAGTGGTATGTAATAGTAGACGGAGGAAGTCAAAAGGTGTATTTTTTTTGTCCCGGGACAGGCTGAACTCGCTCGTCCCCGCTGACCCACTGCTCTGGTGAACCATATGTGTCCCCCCCCCCCCCAGACGCACGCGTTCTGCGGCAGCGTGTACCGGTCCTAACGCCATCCACCAATCAGCGCCCAGCTCCCATTGACGTAAAGCCAAAACGAGCCAATCAGAGTTGGGCACCGGCACCACAACAGCACACACGTTGGAAGCGTCGAGAGGCTCCCCGGGAACATAGCGGCGAGGAAAGTCGGTAAAACATGACACAGAATCGAACTAAATAAGACCAAATGTGGCTTGAAATGACGCGCAGAAAACCATGTGCCAATGTGTCAATTATTGAATGCTTTGACAAAAGACGAACTGTGAATGCGGACCTGCGACGGGAGTGTTACACAACCATGTTAAGTAACTTAACCACAATGAAATGCACCTTCAATTCATTTCCACGAAAGAGGCTTCGACCGACAAAACTCGATTTTAATCTGTGGACACTTTCACACACATTTCTAGTTACTTGCACGTTTAAAATATTATTTGTGCGCCACACTGACTCGGAAAAGACCGCAAAACAGGAGCGTCCACTCGACTGCTTTGCTTTCGTAACAGCATGTGCAGTCTTTACTTTGTTAAAACGATCACACATTTGCAAAATCGTAATAACATTGACAAAACAGTACAATTCGAAGGAGTATACCGCTGCTGTGTTATAAAAGACTAAATTACCATCGCCACTTTGGTTTGAGAACTCCCAGCCTGCCTTTTACATCATGTCTGGAAGCTTTGCATTTGATCACTCACGACTTTGTATTGCTTTGTTTTTCCTCAAGATAATAGCCTACAAAATGGCACGTATGCAACGATAAAACACGCTAGTTATCTAATATTTCTGATGTGGTCATCTTTCTGTGCCCAAAATGTCAACACAGTCTACGATATGTGGCCATACTTATAGCCCATGTTGTATTCTCACTTAACCTTCTTGTATTGGTCGCTTATTCCCATGCACATTGTTAACCGCAAACATGTTTTATTTATAGTTTGACAACACATACCTGCAAATGTCTCGGTCTCGTCCAAAAGCAGCATGGTTCTCACCGAGGTGCCGCGCGTCCCCGGTGCGTAATAGTAGTGTTTTGGTCTGACTGAACTCACTGAAAACTTAACTAAACCGCACTCCTTGTTATCGTTCAGGCTGGCCGTCTGTGTGGATGACCGGACCGCTGTGGATGCTCTTTCTCCGGAGTCAAATGGAGTGAATGTGAGCGGAGCAGCGAGCGGTAGGCTGGCCGGACCGAAAAAATCTTACATAACCTCTCACGCCGGAGGTGGGGCCCTCTCGGGGGGGTGCGTAAACGGACGGCGTCGATGCAGCAGGGAGGTCCAGGCCACGGAACAGCGCAAATCCGCCCACACACACACACACGGTTTAAAGGCTTGTGTGGGTCAGAACTGCTCAGAGGTAGGTTCAAGAATCCAGCGACAACTAAAGCGGATACGTACGACCTTATATTTTAGGTTGGCCTAGTCTACACCACACAACAAGGCTGAAAATATAACCAAAAAAATGCCTTTAAATCTTAAATCTTGAATTAGATGAATAAATAATTTTAACTTTAATAACATTTTGTAGTTTGAATTTACCCTGTTACAGCAGCATATTTTCATGTTTTTTATTTGATAATAAAACATGGGTTGCAAAGGAAAGGAATAGGGCTGAAACAACTAATCGATTAATCGTCAACTAATCGATTATTGAAATACTTGTCAACTATTTTAGTTATCGATTAATCGTTTCTGGGATATACAGACTCAGACAGAGTAAGAATTACATCAAAATTTTGTATTTTTTGTGAAAAAACTATGTTGACTCTGAAGGCATTGGTTCTAGAAGTTTTTTTTTGCAAATATTTTTGCTCTGATTGTTCCAAATCTTGGATCATAATCTAATCCGAGCAGAAAGAGGACTCTCTCGCTCTCACTTTTACAATCCCAGAGTGAATTTTAGAGGTTCTTAGCTTTCAAATGAGGAATGACATGTGGAACTTGTACAAAGAGCATCCTACAAACATTAGCTTT
>OMNZ01016517.1:4494-15613 GCA_900303255.1 Lesueurigobius sanzi
TCCTTTGACAGATACGTAAATGTATTCACCTGCTAGAATCGAGGTCAAATTATGTTATTTTTAGATTGTTTTTGCACTGTAGATACTCCTTCCAATCTCAGCACCATCTCGAGGGCCAAATGAAACCCTTTGGAGGGCCGAATTTGGCCCCCGGGCCCCACCTTGGTCACCACTGGTCTAGATTATTTGTCTTATTTCATGACAATTTTTACTGATTCTAAGGTAATCTCGCTTGAAATGGGAAAATAAAACAAAAGGACAAGACCAATTGTCTTACCCCATTGGCAAATACATTTAAATAAAAAAGGAAAAAAGTAGAAATCTATTGAAACAAAGTGGTTAGAAATAGGTCAAATGAGCGACTAAAACTTAACTCGTCAAAACAGCTCAAATTTAGATAAATAAGATGGATTTGGATCATTTAAACTTATCTAGATATTAACTTTTTTGTGTAGATTAGAAATAGTTTGGTGTAGGTATCGAAACAAGTATCGTTCAGGTATCGGTATTGTAAACCAAGTATTGTTACTAGCATTGAAAAAAATGAACGATACCCAGCCCTAGTGGTAGGAAGGAGCAGCACTCAGTAATCAGTAGTAAATAGATTGTAATTGACACACTTTGTTGACAGCCGGCAGCAACTTTCATAGATTTAGACAAAACAGAACAATATTATAAACAAGAGAGCCACCAAGCAATTTTGACTTCCATGAATACATCTAACACAGTGTCCAAGTGCTTTCATGTGAGTCCTTCTGCCGTGATAGTGTTCTTTGAGTGTAAAAATATGCTCGAGTGCAAAACAAGCCATCTGATGGAATATTTTTAACCACAGATTAAACAGCTATTTTTATCGTTTACACTTGGGAGCAGTGCCGCTCCGCCTCGCCGTTAATGCTAATTCTGAGCTCACATGAACAGATGTAGTCGTTGGGCAGAAAATGTGTTTGGTGGCTGAGGTTCCGAGTCCGGACCAGAGCGCTGGACCTGTGCACCGTCTAATTGGTGTCACCTCTGTGTCCACGAGTGCAAGGGCTGTGGACTGTGTAGGAGAAATAGGGCAGGGGAAACTTTACTTTCTTTGTTAAATAACCATTTTGAATATAATTTTGGTTTGGTTATTTGCCGTGGCAGTTTAAATAGAGAGTATTTTGTAGTCTACAAAATATTTCAACATACAAGTTTATATAAAGTGTGTTTTATATACTTTAAACCAGGGATCTCCAACCCTAGCTTGCCAGCCCTTTCTAAGTAGATCGCCAAAGGATTTGCTACATAAGTAAAATTTGTATATGCATACTGTTTTTTGAACACACTCTCCAAACATTTGGGTAAAGAATAAAGAGGAAACTCAAGTCATTTTGTGAAATAGTGTTGAAATAACATCTTGGTTACAGGTTGATTCCACTTAAGTCGCATAGTTACACGTCTTTATTCGAAGTATAAGTAGCTCGCTGCCCCCTGAGACCCCTGCTTTAAACGAATCCATACAAGTTAAACTCCAACAACAGAACAGCCAATGTTGGATCATGTGGAGGACAGTCGGGTTTTAACCATTATACAATTGTACTCATGAAGTACAAATTGAAGCACTGAACGGAATCAATTTATTGTTGTATAGCCCAGTATACCACTACAAGAAAAAAAAAAAAACTTTGTCTCAGAGGGCTCACACGTCCAAACAATGTAAAATCCATCCATCCTTAAGTCCACAGTTCATGGCAGGTGGAAGGGTAATTTATACAATAAGAAGAACAAGAGGATAGGGCTCAGTGTATCATACTTCCCCCAGCGGCATTGCTCCTAAGCTTATTACTGCCTACCCCCTTTCGTATTGAAAAAATAGACAGCATATACAGCCATTTACAGATTCAAGATGTTCTGTTATGGAATTTCAATGGCATTATGCATAACGTTACATTCAGATTAGTAGGAGAAAGGACAGAGGTAGTTGTTAATACCAATCACTGCCAATAATCACCAGTCCAGTGAACTGAAAACTGGGTGAATGAAGTGGAATACTAGTATGTTTTTGGATGAGGGAACGTAATAATATGACAAAGCTCAAAAAGTCCATTTGGCATGATTTGTCTTTGTTCCAGTAACATTTTGACATTTCTCACATCCTATCATACATTGAATTCACAAGGTCAAAATGGCCCGAATGAAGCAACATTTCAGCAGCTGTTTCCACACAGCCTGGGTAGTAGTCAGGTCAGTCCCAAACACGCTCCAGTTTTTGAGAAACGGTTAACGCTAAAGGTCCGTGGCTGAAATCGAGCTCAAACATATCCAGTCTTGTCATTGCTTCAACCTGTCTATTTTTCATTTTGTGGCTTTCAAATTTCAGAGAGGTTTTTGGTTTCTCTGAGTACTACTCCTGAAGACCTTGATCAACAAAAATAGACCAAGAGCTTGTCACACCACTTTTGTAATTGGATGAAACCACAGCGGATAGCCTCGACCTGCCCTGGAAAAGTTTGCACATCACTCTGCTAGCTTTTGAAGAATTCTTGCTTTCATTGATTGATTATTAACTCTCAACCACCACCAGACAACAAACAGTAAACCTGTGGAAATATAATACAGTCAAATATTATTAACACTGTACAGCTGTTAGCAAAACACTCATTTATAGCCTCCTAACTAGATGGTTTATGTGTTGCTAGAGTTAACCCTGTGTCTGGCTGTTGTCTTATGCCAATGCCAATAGATATGTGGTTAAATATCCTTCAGTTACTGTGTTATTGAGTAAGACATGATGTTTTGGCATCCTTAGGTACTATTGACATACAATCTGGTCAGTGCACAAATTAATCAAAGTAAATACATATCTAGGCACCTTCTCATGGGCCGAATCAACCCCCTTGGAGCGCCACATTGGTCTACCTGGTCTACCCCAATGCTTAACGAAAAGTAAAAAAGAAAAGTAAAGTAGCAGTAGTTTGCACACTAGTAGAATAAAAAAAAACACACACACACAAAAATATATTATCCCAATTCCAGCGGGTCCATTTCTTCTAAAAAGTTGAGCAAGTTCATGCGCATCAGTCAATTTTGATATATTTATTCTATCTTCCTTAGTTCCAAATGTGTCTTGGTTAAGTCTTATTTTGAGTTCCACGCTCACTATCTTTGGCATTACGCAGCTCTTTTCTGTGCCTGTTCATTGATAAACCCGGTGCATACCATGTTTAAAATGCTGAGCAGCCAGCCCTGACACCACATGCCTTTTCACAGTGGTTCAGCTCTCGGCCCTTTTGAACTTAGCAGGAGGCTCATCCGAATCTGTGAGTGGATCTGTGCATGCAGCCTGCCCATAACTTAACACTGTTCCACTTCATTTATACTGTACACTTGTAGGGCAGACATCACTGAGAGAGAGCCACTGCTTCGTCCACACATTCAGAGAAAACATGTCTGCGTACATGATGCCTGTACAATTTACGAAACAATTAAGAGCTGTGTAGTGGGGGGGTGTGTTTTATGTGGCTGTCAGCGTGGTGCTACCTTTTGTCATCTGGAGAAGTTTCCTCATTCTTTAAAAATGGAAAAAACCCAAGTAAATGAGATGCAAAATAATGTTTATCCTTCCAAACTTGGTCACTTAAGGAATGGAGTCTCCGTTACCAGTGGTTGGCAAGCACTATTCTCTCACAGCAGTAAGGTCCCTGGTTCAATTCCTTAGGCATGTGGGCCTTTCTGTGTGAAGTTAGCATGTATTTCTGGCTGCTATGGTTTTCAACATCATGTCAAAACATGCATAGTCATCCAGCCAAGTTGTCCTGACCAATAGTTTGAGATCTAGCAATAGGTCCATGGGTGCTGCTCTGCCAGTGGAGAGGCCGGGGTGGCTGATGGTTTTGCTGCCACGATGATCAGGCACTGGGGCTAGTGGTGGAACCAGCTGCATTTACTGTATATGACTGGATTGAGAGGTGACTGGTAGAGAGACAAAAACGTTTGGCTGATCATGATCGTGTTCAAGTAGTTGCACAATTCACCCCTAGCTTTATTTGTCCCAACCAAAGAGGACAAGGGATGTGTTGTTGTATAGAATAAAAAAAATATGCTAAACTCCATTAAGGCGAGACACAGTAGGTGACACCAACGATTTTTCATGGGGCAAGTATTGATACGGATGGAAAGTAGCATGGTGCTAAATCTGGTGCAGCCATCTTTTGAATGTAACTGCACATTGTCCTTTAAATAAACTAAACTTCAAACTTCAATTTCGGGATTTTGGTGTAGTTTGGTCCCTAAACATCGTAGCTACCATGTTAAAGTAGAAAAATGACCCTTTACGATGGTTATTTCAGGAAGTTTTGCCGAGCCGTGGACCAGGAAATGACTCCAGCTGCACTTTTTCCTTCACATTTTGGCCTTCTCACCCGCGTGTCCACTGTCGTGTCCAGGCATACATATTGACATATCCACGTTTATACTTTACTCTTGCATTGAGTTCTTCCCTTCAGTAGCACCAACAGACTCCAAACCTTCCATTCTTGTACTGAACAATATTTTTGATCAGAGGGATTTTTTCATATTGAATTCCTAGCCTGATTTGAACTTTTACACACTTGTGAGTTTCTTTTATTCAGACACTAGGATTAGAAATGTTCTTTTTTCTTTACCTTGACATATTTCAGCTGCTAACTGCGAGCCATCATCAGAAGTGTCAACTTTTACAGTTTTATTCTCTAAGTGAGTTTATTAAAAATATGTCTGGACAAATCTTTGTAACTAATACATCAACAAAATAAAAGCATACATTTAAATCTGGCTTTATCCATTACTTATATTCCGTCGCTGAAAAAATATTGGCAGTTTTGCTCATTTTTACACATTAACTGCATATTTTTTTGTACAAAGACATAAAATGACAGAAAACTTACAATACACCCCCCCCCCCATATTTATGTCAGTAATATTCATCAAAAGTTAAACACTTCCCCTATTCACGTGTAGCGTCTCGCCTCAAGTAAAACAGTCTCGCCTTTAAACAGTATTAAACAATAAATTGTGTAGATACTTACTCTCTATTCACCATCTCACCGTGTGCCAAGTTATTCCTGGATTGGGGTCATAAATCTTTTCATGCAAAATTCGAAAAGCCTTAACATATTCAATGATCTCTCGGTTCAAGTAATTTCCCTGAGTACCGCCAGTGTTTCACAAGAATACTGAAGGAAACCTGCCAGTTCACCAGGCTCTTCGGCTGAGATTTCATTATAACCTAATTCTCCTGGCACATAGGTAAGGCTGTCCGTGTTCCCTCAGTAATAAAACTGCTAGTGGGGCATACTACTGGAAGCCTCTCTCTTTTTTTTTTTTCTTTTGCTAATTCAATCAGAACTGGATTCGCTGCTCGGCCCGCAAACCCTTCTCCATCTCCCAGTGGAGGTTGCGGACGGATAGGAGTTCTGTAACAAAATGCTGGCGCTCGGAAGATTGATCACAGCTCTGCGGGACAAAAAACACCTCCCTCTCCTCTTTCCTTTCACCCTTGGTATCAATTTGCTAAACTCTCAAAGATGGCAAAGTCCCCAAATCGAAAATCATTTGTCTCGGAGACCTCCAGAACCGAGTTATAGCTGACATATCTGGGGAAAATGTGAAGCGAAGATAGATAGCTGGCAAATACAACTGTTATTTACTCGTTGTGATAAATTATTAGGCAGAAGTCAAACTCAAAGTGGCACGGGAACACTTTTTTTGCCCAACAGTAAACTACGGAGAAATGCTTTGACGGAACTAGGGGAGCGCATAAATCCTACAGCCTGACAGTAACGGATTGATATTTCTAATTAGGCAGTTTAAAGGGGAAATCAGTATGCAAGAAAACCCAGAAGTTCGAAAATCCTCCGCCTCATTTATATTCTTGAAGTTTCTCGCCGACAGGGTCACTTAGTTAAGCTCCAAACCCTGAAGCGCTGCAGTTTATCCTCACTTACAGTCAGAGGAAGACCCGCGGGTGACGGAAAACATCTTCATCTCATCTCTCATCTCGAGGATGAGCCAGGAACCTGTATTAATCCTGCCTCAAAACGTCGCAAGGTAGTTTATACTCTTACGCCGTTGCCAAGCGTGGATAAAGGAAGATTGAGTCTGGAAGGGCAACAGACAGAACACAGCAAAAAGTAATCTAGAACAATCAAGACTTATACAATAAATAAAGATTTTTTGAATCTAATTTTGAATGTGATGCGTTCCTTATGTCTTAATTTAACACATTGAGTGCTTTCGTTCCCATGCGTTGAGTGCCAAAAGCGTAATATTGCGTTTTTGCGTGTGTATTGTAATTTTGGGAGCTCTGTGATGAACAGAACTGACTGGACATTTCATCTGGGCATTTTATCACATTATTTATTGCTGCATTGTGTCCAGTCATCCACTTCAGGTGACCTTACACAAGTCCTTTGACCCGGAAATGTACGTATGAGAAGCGTGACAGACTCAAACGGCGCATGTTTCACAAAACACGCAAGATTTCCATTTCTAGAATTAAAAACAGTGATTTTGATGAAAACCAGCCTCTATTTGGCTAGGGATTTCTCAGGAACCGAGGCATGTAGAAATAAACGGTTTCCACCCACTGAGAGCTTAGAGGCTTACCTTTCAAACGAGTCACAGTATGTGTCCATAGCTATAACATAGAATACGCTGTGGTGCTACAAAAATCATCAAAAATGGTCTAGATTGCTGGCACTCCACGGCTAAGTTCCGGGAACAGCGCAGCACTTAATGTGTAAAACAAACTTACCCCATTGATTAGATTTCTTGAAATTAATTCCTAAAACCAAGGGCAAATTTACTAATTTCAAGAAAATGTTACTTATATCTAGATTACTGTTTGCAGTGGAGTCAATGCCCAACAGGAGCCTACTGACTGGATGTAGCAATGTGGCAACAGTAGAAATAGCGAATCTTGGCAAGGTTGATTAATATGACTAAAATGTAAGTAAATCTTTCTTTAAAAATATATTATGATTATTAGCTCAGATAAACCCCTGCTGCTGGTGAATATTCTAGATTCTGTTGCTTTGGTAAATTGCTGTCCAACCAAAACTGATCAAACGTGTCAGCTATAGCAACCGTGTGTCTGATGATTAGATAGGCCCCAACAATTCAAATTTGCAATGTGTTCTCATAATCAAGCGTTTGGAAGAGGAGCTAATGTATTTAAATCTCTTATTTGGCTACTTGTGGTCAAAGCAAAGCAGCACGGAGATGAGATGGTGATGTCCCGCTCCCAGCTAAATTACAAGTCAGCTCACATTAGTAAATACACATCTTTAGAGGTAGCAAAAACACCTGTGCCGAAATATATTCTGTTAGGTGACATGTAATATTGCTTTAACAAAATAAAACCGCAAACTGACAATAGCTTCTCGTGACTTAAGGCGGTAAAACCAATCAAACCTTTATTCTTTTACTACGAGACACACCGAAAATAACACAAATGTGCCTCAAACTCACCATATTGCCCCGGGAAAGTGCAAGGGAACACATTTGGATCAGATGCAGCATCCTGTTAGCTGTCTATTGTTTCATTTCAGATTAATGTTTTGTCTGGCACAGCTTCTAAAATGCACTTATCGTTTCATCAAACTTCAGAGGACGCTAAAAGCTGTGCCTGGCCACACGCGTTCCCCTCGCCCTGCTCCATCTACCCCGCTGCCTTTCTCTCCGTCCTAATTGATTGAGCAGGCAGACAATCCCGGCCTGTCTGCACTCATTTCCAGGCAGGCCTGTTTAAGCGCCTCAGACTGGAGTCGGATGGCTCTGTGGAGGACCTGTGTCTCCTACTGTTACGGGCAGGTCAACGGGAAGACGGAGGAAGACGGAGGACAGAGAAAACCCCCAAAATGGTTTCCGTAATAAAGAGTCGTGTAGGTTTTAGTGGCGTGTGAAGGTAAATATGGGATTTGGGAAGAGTGAAAAAAGCAACCCAATGCTGAAGTGGTGTAGTATCTTTTAGATGCAATGGCATGCTGGGTAATCGGGAGAGTCGGGACGTCTCGCCGCTCCTCTTAATTGGGCTGCTGCAGAAGCCTGGGCTGCTGTTTCAGACATAATGTCACACTGTTTTATGCATCTGTTAAAATAATGACTGAGGTATTTTAAAAAGAAATAACTTTCACATTGTGTGTTTTGTTCCAGCTAAATTACAATCCAGTACATTTCTCCATTGTGAGATCAATAAAGAACTCTCTTATCTTGTTCATTATGATAGGGAGATACCCCTCCGAGTAAGCTCAAGTTGGTACAGTCCAATCACCGGCGAGAGCTGAGGTGTCTGCGCGTATAATGAAGTAGAGAGACAGAAAAAAGGCCGCTGGCTGAAAAAATATTAGAGCCATATGTTAAAAAGTGGATAAATAATATACATGCATTTCATTTACATTCTCACTTGATGCATCAGACCCTGATCTGTGTCGCTGCCCGTGTTAAAAAATAAAGTGATGTCGAGGGGAACCGATCCGACAACCTCGAACTTATGAGGTAAATTCACTAGACGTTGAGCTAAAGCTCAGACTGTTGAAATGATGTCCCAGCACACCCCTCAGTGCAGGATGTTGGACAGGTGTAGGAGTCACAGCATACACTGCACAAGATCTAAGAAATACGTAGAATTATCTTGAAGTGTATTTGCCCTTGATTTGAGTAAGTAAAATCATTGAAAACATTTCACTTGAAATGACATACTGTAAATGTGTTTATAGGTTCATGTTGAAACATTCAGGTCAAAATACAAATGTGACGGGGCATTAGTTTTCCGAGCTCAAGTCGCAGCAAAACAGCTTTTTTGCAGAATCTGTTCTGTTGAGAATCACAGAGAAGCCTCTCTATGCTTCAGATAACAGTATGTTTTTAAAAGCGTACATTTTGTGTTTGAAAACCGGCTGTATTTTCAGGATTGTCAGTGGGCGTGTGCCGCGGCACAGTTCATTTCCATACTGGCTATTCACGTGGGATCATTTCAGACAGTATTCTCAGAGTAAAAAGCTTAAATTGCTTAGTTTAAGCCTGCACCGTCACTCTAAAGTTGCGTGTTCAACCTCTGTTGAGTCCCTTTAAGATACAATCTTTGTCAACTGGACAGGTTTTAGATTAGATTTCCAGAATGTTACAATAGTCATCCAACTATCATCATCAGCTAGGAGTTGGAACTGGAATCAACTGGGCTCACTGTATACACAGAGCTGCAGGTGATGACCCATTAGGCCACACCTGTGCCAGTCTGTGTTGCCAGATAAGATGGTTGACCTGGATGTTTAAACATGAACCCACATCAAGTAATTGTATATCAGTTTGGCAGAGGCAGCGTAGAATTGGCACGAGACTGGGAAGAGGTCTACCGTCTTATCTGGCAACACAGACTGACACTGGTGTGGCCTAATGGGTCATCACCTGCAGCTGTGTCGATTCCAGTCTCAACTCCTAGCTGATGATGATAGTTTGATGACTATTGAAACGTTGTAGAATTACATCAAATCCAAAACCTGTCCAGTCGACAAAGATTGTATCTCATTGTAGTTATTTTTTATTCCTCTGGCAGATTGGTTTTACTTGACAAGTCAGAATTTGTCCAATCGTCCGAAGGTGAATTATTCTTAATTCCAGTCTTTTCCACTTGTCTAGACAGTGCATTTTGCAGTGTAGTCTTTTCATGTGTAGATGGAACAGGAAATGCTTTTCCTTCTGACAATCTGTTGGTGCACGGCGGCTAAATGGGTGGCAATCTCACCTCACAGTTCGTGGGCTCTCATTCCATCTGTGGCTCTTCTCTGCGCATTTTTTGTGTTCTTCTTTTGTCAAGGTGGGTTTTCTCAGGGTGCATTAGTTTTCCACGCCTTTTCTAAACATGCAGAGCTACAGCAGTCTGGGCGTTGATATAAACAGTGGTAGGTTGTTCTGATGCACTGGTTGAAGGGCGGGTCGAATGCAAATGAGGATGCAGTATATGGCACCGAGGAACAGACAGGTGCAGGAATTACAGTCTCTACAGTCAACATCCTCCGACAGTGGACATGTGTTGCATGTCGGGGTGGCAGTGGTGGGAAGTAACCAAGTAAAAAGTACAAAAAAGTACATTTTATGATGAATACTTTTTACTTTTACTTTTACTACTACATTTCAGAGCCTGTATCTATGCTTTATACTCCACTACATTTTTAAAAACTGGGTTAAAAGTATTTTATGTTCAAAGTGACCTCTCTACAATGAACTGGTTTAGACTTGCTTTAGAGGTTTACTCGTTTAGACCTTGTTTAGATCTGGTTTAGACCTGATTTTGACCTGAGTTAGCGGTTTACTCATTTAGACCTTGTTTAGCTCAAGTTTAGACCTGATTTAGTCCTGGTTTAGAACTGAGTTGGACCTGTTTTTGACCTGAGTTAGCAGTTTACTAATTTAGACCTTGTTTAGCTCAAGTTTAGACCTGATTTGGTCCTGGTTTAGAACTGAGTTGGACCTGTTTTTGACCTGAGTTAGTGGTTTGCTCATTTAGATCAGGTTTAGTCGTTTAGACCTTGTTTAGATCAGGTTTAGTCCTGTTTTAGTCCTGTTTTAATCCTGGGTTAGACCTGTTTTTGACCTGAGTTAGTGGTTTACTCATTTAGACCTTGTTTAGATCAGGTTTAGTCCTGTTTTAGTCCTGTTTTAATCCTGGGTTAGACCTGTTTTTGACCTGAGTTAGTGGTTTACTCGTTTAGACCTTGTTTAGATCAGGTTTAGTCCTGTTTTAGTCCTGTTTTAATCCTGGGTTAGACCTGTTTTTGACCTGAGTTAGTGGTTTACTCATTTAGACCTTGTTTAGATCAGGTTTAGTCCTGTTTTAGTCCTGTTTTAATCCTGGGTTAGACCTGTTTTTGACCTGAGTTAGTGGTTTATTCGTTTAGACCTTGTTTAGATCAGGTTTAGTCCTGTTTTAGTCGTGTTTGAATCCTGGGTTAGACCTGTTTTTGACCTGACTTAGTGGTTTACTCATTTAGACCTTGTTTAGATCAGGTTTAGTCCTGTTTTAGTCCTGTTTCAGTCCTGTTTTAATCCTGGGTTAGACCTGAGTTAGTGGTTTACTCGTTTAGACCTTGTTTAGATCAGGTTTAATCCTGTT
>OMNZ01016521.1:6015-23509 GCA_900303255.1 Lesueurigobius sanzi
TGATTTTTTTTTTCTCTGAATTTAGTCAGTTGTATTTAATGTGTTGAAAAATAATAAAGTGAATATTTAAAAGGTGAAATTTTCATTTCAATTGTAAAACACTGAACTGAAAATTTAGTGTCTGAAGTTTGTAGACAAAAAAATTCAAAGATGCTTTTTCAGTGTTAAAAAAATTCAAAGACATTTAAAATTCACAATGTGACGACACAAAAAGTCTTCCATATAATACCCTCAAATGAAAGAGTAACTGTACCGAAATACAGTAACTCAAAAGGAGTATTCGTAATACACGTACTCTGTTACTACCCAACACTGATAATATTGATGATTTGGGTTGGGTGTATTGGGGTATTCCAGTTTGTTGTTGTTTACCTGAATCAGAGGATCACCTTCAAAACATGGTTCATCTCCTTTATTTTTCTCGTTTTGAATAAATACAAATAAAATAATACTAAAAATGCATATTACCGCTACATGATAATGCATTTCCATATCGTCTTCATAACCTTCTCTGTCCTCACAATTCCTAGCTGTAAACAGATCTGTCTGATGGAGCCGGTGACACTGACCCGCCTTGAAGGTCAGCTCGTCCTGCTCCTGGCCGTCGTAGTCGTAAAGCGCTCGGACCCTCACTCCTTTCACCACGTCGTCGTCAAACGGGTTGGTTCCTCCGTTTGTGTCGTTGCCGGAGTTTGGTGCCGTCTGGTCTTCGTCTGACCACTCGGTGGAGGCTGTGAACGCCTGGTTCTTCTCATAACTGCTGACACTGAAGACCACACAGTTCACTTACTATCTCACGTGTGCCAGGGGTAGGCAGCGTCAGGCCCGGGGGCAAAATCCGGCCCTCTATCATAGAACTTTTGGGCCCCATTTTGAGAAACATTCTTGCACATGCTATAGAAATCTTTTTTTTTTGTCTCAGATAAGAAAATGGCTTAAAAGAAGACTTAAGGTGACCACACACTACAGGATTTAAAATCTTTTGAGACTAAAAATCGATGCACAGACCACACACACTTAAGGACAGACATGAGGACACACATACACACACATGAGGAGTCCCACGACAGATCATGCCATGAGAGAAAGTTTTTATTGAGCCACTCCCCCTAAGACGAAAAATCTGGCAAAAAATCCTGTAGTGTGTGTCCAGCTTTAGACTATTTTAAATGGAACAAGTATTTTTTTTGCTTGCCATGGACATTTTTGTCCCAGTTTAATAATTTACTTTACTTTATTTCAAGTTAAATTGATGAAAGACTGTCCAAACCCATTCAAAATCAACATAAATTCTCATAAATGCAAGCACTTAACTCATTTATCTTAAATTTCCTCTCAAAACCCCACATAGGTTGTATATGATGGGCACCAATACTGAAAATACTGCTTTACTTTTGGTCATGCCCCTGGTGCTTTGACGAGGAAGAAAATCGGTCCCCCATCAGGCCAACTTGCCTATGACAGATGCTCTATATATATATATATACTGTATGTCTACAAATGTTGTCAAACCGGGTCCCAGACTCACCTTGCTCTGTCTCCTGCCTGAGCATGGTTCACTCCTTGTGATGAGACATTTGTTAGAGTGACTCCATCACTGCCTTTCTTTGACTTCTCCTTTTTTGTGATGCTATGGGCCAAGTCTGGGTTGTACTCCTGAAAACCCAATGGATTTTAAGGTATTAAAACAGAAGAGACAATGACAATAAGAAATCCATTTCCAGGTTGTACCTCAAACTGTGGCCAGTTCATATGCATGCCCGGACCATGGCTATTACTAAACCACTTCAGGTCCTCCTGTGGACTCGCTAACGTTATGGTGCGTTCAAGATCGCGATAAACTGTAGAATAACTGAAGACGTTCCCAACAGAAAGAACAAATTAAACCAATGATACCACATCATTTCATTTGTGTACAGTGAAGTAGGGCTGCACGATATTGAAAAAACTTGCGATATGGGCCTGCGATACTTAGATATACCGTTCCATTAGATTCAGACACATGTAATATCTTTTTGAGACAATTGTGTGAAAAGAAGAAACACTAAATCAGAACCAAACCAAGCCAAAAAACTAAATTTAAGTCTGATAGAAAACTTAAGTAAATTTGCGATATGTCATGGCTTCATCTGATACGGATATTGCATTACCGATACTTTTTGCGATATATTGTGCAGCCCTACAGCGAGGTGTCTGTCCAAACCTTTGGTTCTCCGTGAGGTTGAGGTGTCGCTTGACGTCCAGCAGCACCTCTCTGATGAAGGCCAGTCTCTTGTCCTCAAACTGCTGGCACTGACCAAACACTTGCTCCATGTTCTCCATGTACTGAGGCGTGCACTTGTTCAGCTCATCCAGGGCCTTCTCGTACTTGTCCTTGGCCTAAAAATATGCGGAATAAAAACACATATTGGTATGTTTCAAGCATGAGATACTTAATTTTGTAGAATACATCATCAGAGTCACTGTTTTAAGAATGATTGATAATCACTCTGGCGTACAATATTGGATTTAACCAGTTCATTCTTTACATATTGCTGTGTACTACGTGCTTTAAAAAGACCTTAGTGCACACCTTCTGCGAGTCCTGTTTACACTTTTCCACTTTCTCTTGGAGCTTCTTCTGCTGATCTGCTGCCACTGAGGCCTCTCCTTTGCTGTTGGCCTCTCTCGTGGAGGCCAGCTTCTCCTCTTTGCAGGCCATGTGGTAGGACTTCTTGGCAGTTTCCAACTAATCAGGGAAAATATTGTTATACTTAGTAAACGCGTGTTTCTGTTGCGAACACAGTTGCATTTTGAATAGAAAAGAACCAAGGCACTCTTCCCACAACATTAATTCTTTATTACATTTTTTTTAAAGCCATTACTTTACTGGGCTAATGCATGTTCAAATCTTGTTATTAACGTCACATGTTGCTGGTTTCTTCCAAATATCGGCTACAACAAAGCCTTTTTCAAGAAGTAAAGGACCAGTGACTATGTCTCCTGTATTTGTATATGAAGAGTTAATTTGCAAAAGCAGATATCTCCATTTTGAAAACATTTTTATTACCATTTAAGAAAGGTGACGCCAGCAAAACTAAAGTTGAATCCATTTGATCAATAAGTGGCTTAATAATTCTGAAGCACTAAAAAAGGTCTGGTTATTAAAAACACTGCTGTTTTTGCAAATGAACTCTTGATATACAGTATATACACCCCCCCCTATATTCCCCTAGTGATTGGAAACCAGCACAGTTGCATGTTGGCTTACCTCTTTGAGCTTCTTGGCCCATGGTTTCTGAGCCTTTTTGAAGCCCTCTTCTGCCTCTTTGGTTTCCTTGAATCCCCCCATCATCTGCTTGTGGTAGGAGTCTTTTTGCCAGTTCTTCACCTTCTCAAAGTCCTCATTGATTAGGTTGTTTTTCACTTCCTGGTGGAGCTCGCTAACCTTTTCCGCTTCGGCCATCACTCCTATCCAGGCGCGCTCCACTGTGCCATACTGAGGGCCTGGAGTAAGCAACACAAGTTTAAACAGTGCAAAGTGTGCATTTTGATTTTAAACCTTCTTACCCTTTTCTACCAGCTGCCTCCATCTCTTGGACCACTCTGTGAGCTGCTGTGCGTAGGCTTTCTCGATTTTGGCACGCTCCTGAATACAGTTCATCAGGTCATTGCAGAGCCGGTGACCATCATCAATTCTCTTTACTGTCCGCTTGTAGTTTCCAACCTGTCGGCAAAGGAAATGAATTAAGTGAATAGCATGAATTAGTCTGGGCTTTTCAAAAACTCATTTAGTAATCACCATCAATAAGGTATGAGAACATGAGGTACAGGTTCATAATATATTTTTTCTGCAAGTGATTATATGACTGTGGCCAATGGAATCACAAATTTGGTCAGTTATGCTGAAAACATCACATTACTTGATGCCAACTGAGTGCAACACTAATCTTTTGTCTCGTGGTGGCTGTTGATAAAAAGTGACAACCTGAAATGAACCGTTGAAGTCCACAGGAAAAACTATATAGTCAGGAGGGATTTGTAGTGTGACAGCCTCCCCCGTGTGTGGAGTTATGCAGCAAAGGCCAGCAGCTCTGTTTGGTTAATGTCATATAATTTACAATCCTCTAGACGCAGCAATAGCAGCCGCCTCCCAGGAAAATGTTAGCTCTGCCCAGGGAGACAACAGACCAACAGGACAAGAAAAGGTCTCCATCTGTGCCTCTCCATGGCCAATGTTTACATACACTCCACCCTGTAAACGACACAGGGCATCAGTCAAAAGAGGAGTAAATTAAAGGCACCTAAGATTGTATAACACGCTGGCTGTGTTCTGGCGCAGCAGAGAGCAGTGTCAGCAGTAGCACTGCAGCAGCCTTTGCCCTAATGCAGAGACTGACGCTGATGTAGGAGCTGTTTGTTGGAGCCTGGCACCTTTGCTGCTCTGGCTGATTTCTGAAAACACTCTGGACTCGGAGCCGGAGATGAAGTGCATAATTGTATTGGAAAAGCATTCACAATGATGAACACTATGTACCGCTATGTCATGGCATTACAAATGATCACTGAACTGATAAAACAGTGAGATTATTGATGAGTATCCACATTCATTTTGAAAACTTCTACACTACTTATGTACGGTGCACTTTGCATGTAGCAACTTAACTGAATGAAGTACTGTATTTCATAAGTGATGGGAGATATCTGTATTCCAGAAACCAGTATTTGAC
This sequence comes from Lesueurigobius sanzi, assembly GCA_900303255.1. Taxonomy (NCBI): domain Eukaryota; kingdom Metazoa; phylum Chordata; class Actinopteri; order Gobiiformes; family Gobiidae; genus Lesueurigobius; species Lesueurigobius sanzi. Next base: position 10,725 of record OMNZ01016521.1, read on the forward strand.
TTAATTTGAACTTAATTTCTTAAACACAATGGTTTATGATTACTATAAAAATACCAACCTTTGCTTTGGCTGAATGTGCATTCATCTGTCACCATTAATATTACTCCAGCTTCAAGTATGTTGGCTTATTGGAGTCAGTGTTGACACTTGGCAGCTCTCATATATAAATAATGTGCTTTTGGGAACCTCTTCCTCAAATTACTAGAGATTGTGCTGAGAAGGTGGATGATGATGTCATTGTTTTCAGAGAAAGCCAGTAGGCAAACTGAAAACGTACTTCTGCTCACAAATTAACAACACTTTAAAGGCACTATACCTGATTTTTATCCTACTGGAATCGTACTGGAATTACAATTTTTTCATCCTCCTTTGGTAAATTGTAAACTCAGACATTTGTGGAAATAATACTGTGCATCTAAATTTTAAGCATTTTTTGTAAATTTCATGAGTTTGCAAGCTACATTTCTTGCATTTCTGTGACTATAAACCTAAAAAGTGACCCCGCTAGTTGTGAAATTTGCTAATAAACTCATCTCTATGAAGAAATGGGATTTTATAAATGTGTGAGGAAGGTTAGGAATGTGTTTGGACCACAAATAACAATTGAATTTATTTGCGCCGTCTTTCATTGTTTATAATAAAAAAAAAATCAGGTATAGTCCCTTTAAGGTTAAAATATAAATTATTATTGTGTAGGGAATTGTCCTCTGCATTTGGCCCATCCAACGCTGCAGAGGCAAACTATTAAGAACAAGGGAACCAGGATCTAGGTCAGGAGTACCTAGCTGGAGCAATAGCCTTAGTTTTTTACTGCGGAGTAGGGACATGCTGTTTTGGCATGCTTAGGTACTATTGGCAGTCTATTCAGTCACAAATTAATCAAACTAAATACTCCTTACAAATCTACGCCCCATCTCGAGGGCTGAATCAAACCCCTTAAAGGGCCAAATTTGGCCTACAGGTCCCACTTTGGGCACCACTGATCTAAATGATTGCCCATGTGGTCACAGCTCACCTCCCAGAAGCTGTCGGTGGTCTCTTCCTGAATCGCGGTCTCGTCGTAGCCTCCAGACATGGTCCCAGCTTTGGCAGAGTGACTTCAGGCTGTAGCAGCGAAAAGTGTCCTCATGCACTGAAAGAGAAGTACAAACAGAAACAGGACGTTCACTTACAGATTGGATTATTCATTTTTTCTTTAAATATAATCTTTGATTGTCTTATCTTTTTCACCAAGAACCATCATTTAATTTGCTGAGGCACTGAGGTATTACAGTGCCTCAGTAAATAATATTTATTTAAACAGACTTTTGCGTTTCACCCTCACTGTTTTTGTCTGCATTGTTGTTGTTTGCTACATTATTAGAGTTCAGAACTATGATAAACTACAAATTTACACAGTTATGAATGTCTTGTTGACATCAGGCACCATGGGTAAACAATAAAGTATGATGTCACTTAAACAGTACAATAAACAAATGCGAAGGCCTACAGATTGGATATGCAAATACAGAGTTTAATGATTGACGGACATCAACCATTCTAATCCCTAGATCAACTTTCTATGTCCAATTTTGAACTGAATTATTTGGGGCTCGCGCCATCGTCTCCCAGAGATAACAACTTCATCAGTAAATGCTATAACTGGGAATATAGGGAAGGACATAGACCAGTTAGCATGACATTCCAGCGCTTATTCACTTTGTCATTTTCTTGCAAAATGATCTTCAGCTCCTGTCAAACTGACCCAAACCACTATTAACAGCCTATTTAGTACTTACAAGACAAAAGATGAAGGCCACAAAGATCAAACACCTATAGATAGTTGGGTGATGCCAGGCTCACACAGAGATGACTGGCATGATTCTAAATGTCAGTACAGACCATTAGTTTCAGACCATGGTGTTATTGTTATTGACAGTGTGTTATTGATGTCGGGGCTGAAGAAATGGAGTGAGCTTTTCAGTAACATTACCGCTCTTATATGTGATAACTGAGCTATATGCAAAAACATACTCATATAGTAATAGTCAACCACTGTAGTGAAGTATATAATAGATACTATATATATGACAGCTGACAGACATAAACACACAAGAGACTACAATCTGCTGGTGAAGCTGTGGGGAAAACACAGCATCTTGACAGTATCTAAATTAGAGATGCCCTGACACAGCTTTTTTGCTTCTGATACCAATACTCGGGGTTTGAGTATCTACCGATCAACCAATACCGGAGAATTTGAAAAAAAAAAAAAATAATAATTTGTTGTTTGTAAAGAAACTTTTTTTTACAGTCATACAGTGAGTGAAAAAGGCCTTGTTCTATTAATATAGAGAACAACATCTGATCATCAATGAATTACAAATTACAAAACACCTTCAACAGTGGACAATATTTTTTCACTACTTTTTCACTAGCTTCTGTCTCAGCTGTGTTAGAGTAGAAGCAAGTGTCTAGTACTAGACATTAGGATACTCAGGTAAGGTAAGGTTACTTTATTAGTCCCCGTAGGGAAATTTGTTCTCTGCATTTAACCCATCCTTTGATAACACCGGGGTGACCCAGACACAGGGAGAAAAACTCCACACAGAAAGGCAGCACTGCCGGGAATCGAAACTGGGACCATCTTGCGGTGAGACAAGAGCACTAACACCATGATGCTAACTGCAGTATTTTGCACGGCGATCAAAAGTAGTGTGAAAAACTCATTCAATGACTGAATTCTGTCATCAGAATGTCCGTATTCACTTAGATTAAGTTAGTGAAAGTATCGGTTATCAGATATTTGGAATTGGTACCCAATATTGTATTTTTCCCGGTATCGGCTCCAATATCTGATGCATCCCTAATCTAAATTATGTTATTAGATGCCAATCTGTTAATGTCACCACCAGGCCAACAAGATTCATGAACATACTGTAGATAAGATACATATTTTACATAAAACTCATAACACACATAAAACTAAAATAATGCTCTCATTCCAGTTTCATTTAATTTAATTTAACACTGATAGTGAAACTGAACTGGCTGTTAGACCAGACGATTAAAAAGCCCCACAACGATTACTGAGATTGTTGCCGTAAATAATTAAGTAATTCTGTATTTTAATGAGAAAAGAAGTGAGTTAAATAATCAACAAAAGGGATGAGATATGATAGCAGATCAGGGGGAGGGGTATAAACAAGTGCATGGGTATTTGGGTCAAACCTGAGCTGATAGGCAGAGCCACTCTTCGAAATCTGAATAAATTGAATAAAGCTGTATTACCCCCCTCAAAGCAATTCAGTTTGCCCAAAGATTTTTTTTGCACAAAAACTTCCGTTCCCAACAGCTTTGGCCTGGATGCAGCCGAGAGGGGAGTGGGCTCTTTAGAAGTGGGTGTTTATCATGCTTGGTTAATCCATTAGCTACGTGCCAAGAGGGGGCTTTTGTTCTGGGAACCTATGGCTCACAGTCACTGAGAAGCAATGGAGGAAATCGAGCACTACACAAGAATTTTACTACCAACTTCTGCTACAAAGGCAGGAAATAACTCGCAATTCATACTGGAGAGAGGCGCAGTATGCGATATAGAAATGCACCCAAGTCTGACTGGCAAAACAGCTCATTTGGAGACCACAGAAACGAGCCGAAAGGTTGAGTAAAACAAGATATTTTCATTCACACAGGCATAACATTTGCATGACGTCGAGCATTTTGCCAAGCCCCACACATCAGCACAAGTCAATATTTGAACCCTAACCATAGACAAAAGATTTGAGAGGGGCCCCCCCCCCCCCCCACTTCAACGACAACAAAAGCTTACCCCCAGACCTCCATCAATAATGAGGCACAACAGCTAAGGCTAAAGCTAACAGACACACGTGGGGTCCTCTCATCATCGCGGCAATCTCCCCTCGTCCGGATCACTTCTCTGCTGTGGGACAGGTGTGGATAAATGACAGATGACTGGGATGTCCGGGTAGTAATGGCGAGGCTGATAATCCGGTGGTGTTATGATTATGAGAGTGAATGGAGCAAAGAGCAGAGACAGCAGAGAAGGGGAGGGGAGAAGGAGCAAGAGGCTGAGGATGAAATAACAGGGGATGAGGTCTGTGTTCAACGTGTCATAATAAACAGAAATGTACTGAGAAAATTAAGATGTTAATGAGATGCAGCAGAAAGTTCAAAAAGCTCAAAAGCAGATTAAGATAAAAATGTGAATGAATTTAATTTGTGTAATTGGAGAGAGTTAATTATTTTTTTATATTGTTTTTGTTTATTTGTTTTATTGCTAATAAACAACAAACACAATATAAAAATAATCATTTTTGAACCTTAAAAAGGTTCATCAGCTAAAAGAGCAAGGCTTAACATTTTTAATCTTTCAAGACGCAGAGGGGAGTGTCCATATTTTGACATACAGTAGTTTCAAGAACCTTAAAGATAAGCTCAGTTGCCTGACTATCCTAAGTCAAATACAGCTCCCTGCTGTTGACATGCCTAAGGCAGGGGTCACCAACCCTTAACCCAAACACTTAATTTTCTTGCATCTGATTCTTAAAAATGCAGTAATTTTTGTTCCTGTGACTCAGTATTCACTTAAAATAAAGATATTTTGATATAATATGGTCAATATCCTAAGTCTTTGGGATTTGTTTTTAACTGGTAGCCCTTAAACAACTTATTGTTTAACTTGAAAATGCTTTTGAAGTGGCCCTCGGCTGGAAAAAGGTTGGTTACCCCTGGCCTAAGGATAGGCAGTAATGTAAGAGTCCAATTTTAGTCCAATTTAATCAAAGCAACTTTGAAATGTAGGTTCAAAATTGTCTCTAAAATCGCACAGTGTATTCCCAGCTTAAAAGACTTGAAGCCTATACCACACAGACAGACATGAAATCTCTGACAGTCAGTGGGATGAGAGCAGACCACAGAAAGCTGAGTGGTTGGGTTAGGACAGTAGTGGGCAAACTAAGGCCCGGGGGCCAAATGCGACCAGCCTTGCTCTTCAATCTTCCCCATGAAAAAATATGCACTGGCTGCAAGTGGTGAACAGCACTAATGTTTTAACTGACCAAAATGATGCATAACTGCTTATGTGTTGTTGCTTTTCTTTGTGTATTTAAGTGTTTAAGGTCTATTAGAAAATGTTACTTCTATGAAACGGTACAACCCGCAATCTGTCTGGCCTCCCTGGCAAGTTCAAACACCCAATGTGGCCCTTGAATCAAAAGGTTTGCCCACACCTGGGCTAGGACCAGGGCTAGTCAGTCAAATGATTTCACGTGAGGGGAGGACAGACTCACATAAACTTAAAACCTTTCACTGAACAGATCATGAGGCCACAACAAGAGCTTCATTGCATTACATCACAAAACAGCCAATAGCAGATTCCTACCATCAAGGTCAGGTCTGTGGTACATACCATTTTTTTATCAAGATCAAGCTCCCACCCAGTTCACTTTAAAGCTTATTCAATGAGTCACATCACACAGTCTTACACCTAAATAACATTGGTGCTTCTAGGATCAACACGGATAACTTATTTCATTCTCAACTTGCTGTAATGTCAGTAGGTGGTGGTAGGTTCACGATGTTTTTTGTAATAGTACGATTTTGATCACAGTAGCCAACTTGCACTAGCATTTTCCCTCTCCCTTGGGACAAAACGCTTCAGATGCCCTCCTCACATTCAGCTGAGCACTTATAAATAGTTTCCCCATTCATCAATAATTTACAGCTAGAGAATGAGATGACCAACTGGCCTCACGTGGACAGCCTTGATCTCGGTTCACACCTTTGTTAAGACACCGACTAAAGCATGCAGATAAGAACTAGGTCTTTTTTTCTTTTCTTTTTACTTTTTTTGGTAACACTTTATAAAAACAAGGGCTGCACGATATTGAAAAAACTTGCAATACGGGCATGCAATACGGGCATGCAATACGGGCATGCAATACCGCGATAACGATATTATTCCGATACTTAGATAAACCGTTCCATACAACTCAGACACATGGAATATATTTTTCAGCAAACTGTGTCAAAAGAAGACTGAAAAAACACTAAATCAGAACCAAACCAAGGCCGGAAAATGTACTAAATTAGGAAAGTTACACATATAGGCGCATTTATAAGTTCCATGCATGTTTGGTTTTAGAGTGTTGGCGAAAAATGAAAAAAGATGGAAGACAAAAGTGAATTTGCAATATTTTGTGGCTCCTTGCGATACGGATATTGCGTCACCTAATATTGCGATATATTTTTTGTGATATATTGTGCAGCTCTAATAAAAACTACACCTTATTTAGCCTTTATAAATGATGAATTAACACTTAATTAAAAAGATAATGTTGCAGTTGATTGGACCGAGACGAGAATCATGGTGCGTTCCAGTTGTCCTCGGAGGTCGGAACTTGGAGCTGGACGTTTCCTCCGAGTTACTGTGTTCCAGTTGTCAGGTCTGAAATTTTTTATGAGATAATGACACAAATACATCATTTAAGATACAAAGTTACTAAAAGTCAGCTGTTTATGCCCCTAACGTATTTTTTAAACACGAACAGTGTGGTTGTATTTATGTTTTCATAAATCATGTTTTTCCAGTTAGCTTTTGTTGTCATTAGCCCCTGGTGCGTTAGCAACATTAGCATCGCAGATCAATTTAATAACTGCTGAGGCTCAACTGCAGCGCTGGAGCCAAGCGACAGACAGCGGGCAACAGAGGGCAACTAAAGGGTTAGAAACACAAGAAATACATAAATATAGCAGTCGGCTGTTTTTATTTACTTCTAACACTGGGCGCCGCCATGTTGTTTTCTCTAACTCGTGGTTGAGAGATCCAACCCGAGTTTCCCAGTCGGAATCACAAGGTTGGTGCGCGTTCCAGTTGAAATCTCCAGGTCAGAGTCCATTGCAGTATTAGAATTAGTTTAATATCATTTACACCTACTACCATCTATATATGTAGTTATAAAAGGTTACATCATAATTATGTAAGCATGAAATAATAATGAATAAGTAAAGTATGTAAAGCACTATTCATTATGAGTTAAGCATTTATTAACTGTAGTATGTGTAGGTTCTCAGTCGTACAGGAGTTGTCCAGGCAAAGAGTTGCCATCTTTAGAACCAACAGAGGTGGGACTTAGAGGTCAACTGGTTTCTTCTTCTTAAGAGACCCACTAGCGTGTCAAGTCTACGCATTCACTGACACAGCTTTTTGGATAAAGAGCGAAACGTCCTATACACTCCAACTACAGAGTACAGATGAAGACTGAAGAATCTTTGCCTACGATTAAGTTAGTTAGTTATTAAGTGTCAATCATACTTAACTAATGAATCTTTCGTGATGAATTCATCATTTATTAAGGCTAAATAAGGTGTAGTTACTATAAAGAGTTGAACCTGAACATGGCAACATAACATAAAGAGTGAGTTGACCAAATGAAACTACAGTTATGTGGTCATGATTCATAACGCTGATAGTAAGTGTGCGTTCTGAATTGATAAAGGATCCACCCAGTCCCAGAGCATGTAATATTCAAAGCAAAGCATTTAAATTTCAAAGCAGATCCGCAGGTCGCACCCTCCACGCAGAGTCCTCCTCTAATCATAAAGACCGAAGGGATAGTTTGTAACCTCACTGGGACAAAAATAAAACTATTCCTTAAGTTTATCTAAAGCGATAACAATTCAGATGTTAAACTCGCCCACTCAGTCCAAGCCAGGATGAATGTACAGGGTTTGTTGAGAAGAAGCACATCGGACATTTAACATACGCCAAACAATGGCACATTTTCAAGCATAAAGAGAGTATTTCCTGAAAAGAATACACTACCGCTGACTGGGGTCACTCTCTGATATGAAGTTCCACTGACGTCATCATGGCACGAACAAGATAACAAATCGCAGATACAAGATTCCATAAATAAAACAGCATCAACACGTCTAAACTTAAATTCATTCATACCTGTTGGTTGCTCTGGTGTCTTTGTTTTCCAAATGAACTATACAGGGGCGCGTCACCGCAGCTGTGCCATAAACCACATGCGAGGAATGCCAGAAGAAAGAAAGGAGATTACAAGGAGCCAAACATGGGTCCTACGCCTTTCTGATACGGCCAGCCCAGGTGAAGTTTGAACTATGAGAGCGTGTACGTAACAGGGCAATGATTAGCCAGCAGCAAAAGGTATATCCTCAGTATCCACAAACAATAAGGGCAGGAAAAAGGGTGCAATAAGTTATTATCAGACCTCCAAATTGTTATTTTCTCCCTATTCCATCATGATGCAGTCTATATGTCTACTAAAATCATATACATTTGTTTCCTAATGATATGAATCCTGTACTGATACCCAAGTTTTGAGGCTTACACACTTTCATAACCTAAAGAACTGCAGATCAGGTACATGCATTTAGAAAGAGTGTTGATTTTGACGAATAAATAATTTAATAATTTGAGAATTTTGTTCAGTATCCGACTTGAACACGATACCATAGGAATACATAAAATACAGAAGCATATTTTGCTGACAATACTGAATACATAATTAATTATACATATTAAAATTAGGGATGTTCCGATACCGATACCACAGATTTTTCAGGTATCGGTATCGCCGAGTACCTGAACCAAAACCTATCTGATACCACAATGTGTTTTTCCGGGCTGTGCCGACACGAAAACCTCTAATGATCACAGCAGATACATTTGTGTTTCCTTTTTGCTTTCATTTAATCTTTAGAGTGGAAACGGAACATTGACAGAACACATTTTATATGCAGATTGCAGAATGAGCCATGTGCAATGGGCTTTGGCGTCTTTTTACAGACTTTTGCTTTTATTTTCACCGTGGTATCGAAGTTGTACTTGGTCCAAATATCGGTATCGGATCGGATGAGAAAAAATGGTATTGGAACAAAACTAATTAAAATCGTAAATCGAATCGCAATTTCTGTCTGAAATATTGCAATTAGGTTTTATGTCAAAACGGAGCAAACCCTAGAACGTCTAGTCTACAAAATCTCCAAAAGTCCCTGTCCCGACTGTTGAGACCATCGTGAATGGGATTTACGATGGTCTAAACCAGGGGTGCACAAAGTTTTTGCCGAGGAGGGCCAAAATGGAAAAATAATAAACACAACACTATTTTACATGTAGAAAGACCAAATAAAAACAGATCTATACCATTAATTTCTCTGCTAATCAGTAGGACATGCTGTTTTGATTTCCGAAGTAACAATTTACAGTCCGTTTCACAAACCACACAGTCATGCTGTGGCTAACGTTTCACATATGAAGGGGAAGTTATCAACACACTCACATTACAAGAACAGGCATGTTGTGACATTAGTGGTTTGCATACCTTTGATTACAAAAACACACTGAAGCTCGCTGTCGCTCCACAATCATTGCCTTGCCTGCAATGGGTTATTTCCCGAAACTACGCATGATTCCAGTTTCAATGGAGCAACAAGCTGTATGTGCCATCTGTGTACCACCTAATCAGGTTTCTCCCCAAAGCGTGCCTATATCTGACCCCTGTGTAACATCCCATTATTGTAGGAAGTCATTTACGACCCCCGTGCAGAGAAAGAAAGAGCACAGAGTACGGCGTGTCTGCTCGTTTTCCCGTTCAATCTAATTATTGGCTCTGTTTTCGTGCTGTGATTTCACAACATCCGTTTTATTGGAGCAAAAGGGGAGTGACACTGAGACAGACCCATCCAATTTCATCTGGCCACGAGCGGCATGAGAATCTAATGCCACACAAACGAGCCATCGTGGGGGCCATTTCAGAGTTATTGTTTTAGTATGATTGATTTCATCTGCGTAATATATCTTTTTTAGCATGCATTTCTTAGCATACATGGCGGCACGCTAGCGTAGTGGCTAGAGCTTGCGCTTCACAGCTAGAAGGTCCCAGGTTCAATCCCGGGTCAGGACGGGGCTTTTCTGTATGGAGTTTGCATGTTTCTCCCCGTGTCTGGATGGGCTTCCTCCGGGTGCTCCGGTTTCCCCCATCAACCCAAAACATGCACATTAGGTTAAATCCTCCTGCCAGGTGATTCTGACCATGAGCCTGGCTCAAGATCTGGAGATGGGTCCCCTGGTGCCGGAAACACGGCTGTCAAATGCAGAGACAAATTTCTCCATTGTGAGATCAGTAAAGAACTATCCTATCCTAAGAGGAGGCATTGTTTTTCAGGTGTTGGGCCATTTTGCTCTCTTAACGTATAAACTTACACGCGCAAACACATGAATTGCCTAATCTTCACCATATTTCTCCATAGAATTATATGGAAAATTGTAAAGTCAAATGTAATTTTCCTAAAATGCATTTTTCTCACATTGATGCACAAATGTCCAATTTAGTAGCTCCACTCTAACAATATTTTGATAGTTAAAAAAAAAAAATCTATAGTAATTTCTAGCCTGATTTATTGAGCTTTGAACAACCCTCAAGACAGATTTATTCACAAATAACTAGGAATGGTCCGATATATCTGTGCCGCAGATATATCACCCGATATTTTTCAAATATATTATATTATATATTTTATTTAGCATAAAAGTACATTTTTCTGATAGACCTACTCAAATATTGAGTCAAAAGTGGCATTTAACTCTACAATTGTATTTAACAATCTTTTTCTAATAGCCATCATAGTCCATAGAATGAACCACTGTAACCAGCCAAAGTCATATTGCATCATATTTTTTTCCAATAATGAATTGAGGAACTTAACTCCATTGATTTTAAATGTTGATATTCATATCGGCAAATATTGGATACCGGCGGAAAATTTTCATATTGGACCATCCCTACCAATAACCATCTAAACTAACTAACTAACTAACTAACTACGGTATCCACAAATCCTCTCTGAACACATATTTGTAACAACATAAAGCTATAGGCATCTTTTGTATAGTTTCTGAAATAATTAAGTTTAAAAGGGGGCGTGTCAGACCAAAATCATGGCTTCTGTAAAATCCCAAACCTTGAGCAGCTCTAGATCCTTTTAAAATGTCTCTCTTCTCATTGTGCAAACTTACGGATTCACTTTGACATCATAGAAAACAGATAGGTTTGAATCCTACTCTATTTTAATTGGAAATGCCATCATTGTTTCAGGCAACATTGGCATGAAATATCAGGGACTCTCAGAGGAGCTAAACCTCCACAGTTTAGCACTTGTCTGTCACGTATGACACACTGATTCTTCATACTGACACACACTTTACTGTGTAGATGCCAACAATCCACTTCAGTGTGCCATTATATGTTGGTATAAACCAATTTTACACCTTATAATTAAAGAATCCAATAGATTTTCCGGAGGAGACGGTGTGGGAGCTCTCAGTTCTGCTCGTTTTGTAATCAATAACTTTTGCCTTGCTGCTGCTGCGGGCGATGTGGACAGAATGTGCACTGAGCCCTGTCCAGCTGAAACTCAACACAGTGCTAATAGCTTTTAAGAGCTGTACATGAATTTGTCCACAACAGAGTTAGCCATGCAGCGAGGGAAGTGCAACGTGAGCTTTCAGAAAGCCATAAAATCCAAACTATGTGCAATCTTTATTCGTCTTAACAACAACTTCTCAGGCTGGTGCTGTTGCCCATCTATGCAAAATATAATACAACTTGCAGTAGGTTGCGTTCCCGTTCTAGAATTAATCATTTTAGTTGGAGGGTGAGTGAGGATACAACTTTATGAGAGAGACACAGTATTTGAAGGAAATCTAAAAATAAAAATCCACAAAACCTGAACCTGAGAATTATTTGGTGTTTATTGGTTTCACAATCCTGCCATATTCATCTGACCAAAATCACACCTTTAAGAATAGTGTCTCCACTTGTAAACCCCTTCATGAGACAATCATTTGACATTAGTTCATGTGCTGACAGAGAAGATGTGGGGCTAGTTTTAGTTTTATGTGAAATATCTCTGTAATTAAAGAGATATTCGCATAAACCAAGGGAAAATCTGCATTTTGACAGTTACCATAGTTACCACCATGTAACTCCTACCAGCTCACCAATTTTAAACTATAGAGGGGAGCAACGAAAAGGTTAACGCCCCCTTTTCTGCGTCCATTGAGGTGAATGGGGAAACATCGACTGAGATCTTCACATTTACGTCTGAAAAATAACATTTTCATGTGTTTTGTATATTTGTCTGATATAAGAGCTCAGCAAATCAAGAGATTTCTTTGCTGTAGAAGATTCACAGAGCGAACAGTTGATGTTTTAAAGTGGGCTAAAGTTAGCAGGAAGTTAGCATGTTCGGACTTCAGTATAAAGTGTTTTTAGACTTAGACTTTATTGATCCACAAGGGAAATTGCGTTGTCACAGTAGCTCAATAGCATCTTACAATAAAAATAGCAATCTTAAAATGACAATAACAAAATAATAAATGTGAGAATAGAATAAAGAAAGAAACCCGGATATAAGTATTCTGGAATATATACATCTGTGAATATGTACACATTTACAAGTATAAAATACAGAGATAAGATACTAAATACTAAAAAATAGAATGATAGGACTTTGACATTTTCAACATAAACAAATACAAACCAGATAAACAAGAAGTCTGTTTAAATGAACGAGTTATCTATCACAGAGTGGTGAGTTCAGAGGTCAAAAATCATAGGTCAAAGCAATATTGAAATATAAGAAGCTGCAAAATTACTCACAGTTATATGGGCATTTGGATTCGATCTGGGATTTGATCCAATTTGATCAAATTAAGCCACAATGAACGGCTAAACACTGTATACTGAAGTCCGAAC
>OMNZ01016525.1:18033-34452 GCA_900303255.1 Lesueurigobius sanzi
TTGAAATAACAGGGAATCTTCTGTCATTACATATTATTTATTGGATGGCAAGTCAGAATTACTCAACTACGGTCAAATATTCTTAATTCCAGTGATTTTAACTCAATTTTTTATAGTGCTTTAGGTGATTTATGTTAAAACGCTGGTATTTGTAGAATGTGCTGCTTTATTTTGGGCTACAATTGGGAGGTTCGGCCCTTGGACAATGAAGAAAATCGGCCCTACCCCTGACCTATAGGCTCTTAAGAATGTTGCAATGTCACTTGGACTCAACTTATTGAAGATGTTTTGCTTGTTATACGATTCTTAGTGCAGAAAAATATCATTTTGGCGGCTAGTTCTAACCAATTTCATTATTATTCATTATTCATTTTTTTAGTGATGCACAATACAAGAAAACCTTTATAAACTTGATGTACACTTGACAAAACACTCCCCTCCGGCTGCAGTAAAAAGCCTGTACAGTATTCGTCTTTGAGAGTCACTTAGGAGCCCACTTTGTTTAACACATCGCTCTTAACACGTTGGAGTGCGGTTATATATAGCACGCATATGCAGTCCTTACCGTACTGTGCACCGTATAAAACCCACCATGACCTTGCTAATTGTACAAAGCTATTCAGTCTCGCAGCTATTTTCTCACTTCTAATGAACCATGTGGAGGAGACTGGAGGGCACCCAGGCAAACGATATGTTGTGTGTATAGGGCTGGTTTCGTGGTGTACATTGTGAGAGTAGCAGTAGAGGTCAATATAGGTCAAAGTGAGCTGATTGTTTGGTGGCAATGAGTCATAGTCCCACCTATGATTTACCCTTAGTTTAGACATTGTATAACTTAGTACAATTCGGATCCGTTTTCGACTATTGACTCTGTTTACTGTAGTCCTGATTTGATCTTGATCCAGGCCAGGTGGAACGTGGAAGGTCAAATATTTTTCATGAGGTGCTACTTGTGGTGTAAGTCTGAGAACTGTGCTTGGCTACGTGTTCAGACCATGAATGTATTAGGTAAATAGATTGTAAATAGTTTCATGTTTAATAGAAATGCAGTGTTCACATAATCATCTTTCAAAAATGCATCTAATATTTACCATGACGGAGCTAATCAACAAACAGCAAGAAGAAGCTGCTTGGATTTCCCATCATGCCTCGGTCCGGAGCCTCTCGGGGGCCTGTCGGATCATTGGCGTTTGTGCACTGATCTTCAGCCCGACGTGAGTTGTTTCTCTTCAGAATCAGCCGCTTGTGTCGCTCCAGAGTCAGCCCCTCAGCCCGAGTTTTTTGGCCCTTGATGAATGGACGCCTGCCTCCTTCTCGCACTTCACGCTGCTCTCCTCATAGTGATTAATTAGCACTGGTTTTATCTCACCACAAGACATTTTTCACCCCGATAAGAGACCCCATCACTCTGCTCCGTCAATGCCTGAGTTTGATAGAGAGGGAGGGAATTCTGATGGAGGAGCGAGTTTAAAGGCCCCATTAAGAGGGCCAAACGGCACCGGAGATGGATGGGACCAAATATGATTACCGTGATATGATCAAAAACAATGATTTGACAATGAAGTGGCACAGTAATTTGTTGATATTACCAATTATTTTTTCCAAATGTTCATACTCAAATGTCAGGCCTAACGTGACCTGTACATTTGGAAAATAACATAAAAGTCCATTGTATTATATTGGATACTGTAGCTTGACCAGTCTCAATAGGCTCTAATTAATTCATTCAGGCTAATGGTCAGAATCACCTGGCAGGAGTAATCTATTGTGCATGTTTTGGGTTGATGAGGGAAGCCAGAACACCCCGAGGAAACCCATTCAGACACGGGAAGAATCATGCAAACTCTGGACAGAAAGGCCTGCAGGGTCTGGGAATCCAACCCAGGACTGTCTTGCTGTGAGGCAAGATTGAATGATAATTTTAGCTTGTGAAAATACCTGATACAGCCTCTGATGCTTTTTTATTTTTTTTATTCTACCTCCTATAGGTTTGATTTTGGGCATTATATTCAGAGACTGTCCTGCTGCTCTGTCATCAGAAACAAACAGTCCTATGATGTAAATATAGTCTAACAGAAGGACTTAGCTGTGGCTTCTGGGTAGTTTTGTGACACACACACACTCTCTCGTTCTCTCTCTCTCCTCTCCTTGCATCCTCGTCTATAAATAGTCCAGTGTGGCTCGGCTGGCAGCTGAGGGGTAGTCCACGCAGAACAAATGCACCCCGTGGCTGTTGCACTTCATTCGCACCATAATGAGCCTGACGCAGCCGTCACACCCCCCTTGCTTCTCTATACGGGACAGTACCGAGGCTGCCCCCGGACGCGCATTTCTATGAAGACATGGTTTTCCAGATCAGATCAGGGAGCCCAAAATGATTGTCACCTTTGACTCTGTCATCTTTCAGTCATGCTTTTGGTTTATATGGAGTAAAAACAGACATCTATGTAAAAATGTATGCTGCTATTTGGTTTAAGACATAAGTTTTGACCATCCGAAAGATACAGTATGTTTGGTTTAAAATTGTTTTTTACTTTGGCAACGGTTCCAATGTTTCATTACTTAAGACCCATTTCCCCACAGAGCCGTTTCTAAACACTATTGGGGCCCAAGGCAAGAGGAAACCAGGGCCCCTAACTGGACAAAAGTATGTACAAACCCCACATCAAACCCAAAATATTGCATCACGAAGAATCTATTAAAAAGGGCAAAAGCCATTATGTTGAGTGCACACAGCGTCAATCACAAGTTTTATTCAATTTTACTTTTACTCAACAATACTAAATATGGAGTAAAGTCAAAAATACTCTCACATTTATACAAGAAAGTTTAGCAGATCCCTGTGAAGCTGTTGTGGTCCCTCCACAATCAAAATGGTCTAGACTGTTATCTTTAAAAGAAGACTAAAACAGCCTGGGGCCCTAAGCCATTGCCTGATTTGCCTCCCCCATTGTGACGGCTCTGTTAAGCCCATATGAGACAACCAGTTCCTACCGATTCAAAATGAAATGCACTTGCTTTCAAACTGTTCACAAACTCGCAGCATGTTTAAGCCAGTAAGTCAGTGTTTTTGCTGTAAAACCTCTTTATTCCCCACAGGTCGGGCTCTGACTCACAGGTGAGACTCTTGTATGGTTTTAGATGCAGAAGTGGTTGAGTCACCAGAACAAAAGATCAGCGCTCGCGTTGTGTAATCACGAGTTGCTTGACAAAACTATCACCAGTACGCATTTCACTGTAGTTCACATTTCAAAGTAATGAATACTGTACATCAAAGAAAAATATAGACATGAGAAAATTACTTCCTTTAAGAGGAGGCACTACAGACAAGTCAATTTTTGGGCTAGTTTCTCTTAACATATAAACTTTACAAACAAATACATTTCCAAATCTTCACAATAAGGTGTTGTACCTCCATAGATTTATACAGAAAATGGTAACTTTCTCAAAATACATTTTTCTTACACTCTTGCAACGACATCTCCACTTTAGTAGCACCTCCAGCCAACCAACTTTCCAGTCTTGTCAATATTTAATTCCTAGCATGATTTATTGAGTTTTCAACCCCAAAAAACAAGGCGAAATTGTATTTTCAATGTAGTTTATTCAAAAACTGAACAAAATATGCCAAATCCCCTCTGAACAAATCTTTGTAACTAATATATCAACAAATAAAACCATACATTTAAACCTGGCTGGCAATTTAGATTTCTTCAAAAATCTAGATAATTTTCACATTTTTTATAATATGAAATAGGCTACCTAACTTTAATATGGAAACATAAAATGAGATAAGACAGAAGATTCATATTGATATCACCCAATTAAGTCTTTGAACCTATTCGCTTGCAGTGTCTCACCTGTTTACAGCCTAAAAATCCTGGCCTTATTTAAGTGCCGTTGCCTATAAAAGCTCTCCTCCCTCTCGGAGCCTGCAAGTTTGGAGACACTGATTTGCGGAGACTCCAACCTTTCTCATTTCGCAGCTTCTGTCCTCAGCTCCGGCGCCGTTAAGAGTCTGCCGCCTGGAGCTCCACTTACTGACCCTTCCTTCCAAGTCACTCATCCATCCAACATCACAGTCAGGGGCTCGCGCTCCAACTCAAGGTGAATTTGCACATTGCGGTTGGCAGAGTGGTTTTCTTTGATCGAGTTCTCCGGTTTCCACCCATCGACAAAAACATAATGGGATGAATATTTGTTGTCTGTTTGCTTGGTGACTATGGGTGATTTTAAACACCTGTGTACTGTTACATATCACTGCCCACTTTAACATCTTGTGGTAGATCCAGTCTCCAAATGTGGCCCCGAAGAAGTGATTTGGTTAATCACAAAACACATAACAAAACAGGGTTCTGCTATGTTGCTTAAAGGGAGACACTGCAGATGTTTGCTCTCTTATCATATCAATGTTCATCTGGAAACAATTAAATTGCCTCATATTGGTGTAATTATGGCCCTGGTTCCACCAAATTTGGGAAATTGTAAATTCAAAGGCCATTTTCTCCAAATGCATTTTTTCTTACATTGTGATGACAACATCTTAAAGAAGGTTTTTTTCCCCAAGTGATTTGTCAATGTCTAATTCAGAGCCTGATTTGTTGAGTTTTTTCTTAGATAATTTAGATATTGGTATTTGAACAAAGGTGATTCTGGAGAATGAAACGTGTGTGATAGCCGTGGTGTGTCCCGGAGATTTTCTCAGTGCGGTGTACCTCGGGGCCGCAGTCACAAAGATGGCCGTCCTTGTAAAGTGGAGCTCCTTCAGAGTCAAGGCTCAAAGTGGTGATTGTGAAGTTTATCATCGCTGAACGCTGCAGGGAGCTGAGGTGAGAGCGGCGTGTGGGGTAATAGAGAGGACCGTCGGGTTATTGGACGTACTTAGGGGCTTGAAGGTCATCTGTCGCACAAAGTCGTCTACAAAGCTTTTGGAAGAGGAAAGGAAGTGAGATCTTATTAATGCAACGATTTTCACCAACCACACGCTGTCTGCCTGATATTCCCTCATGGTCTCCCATCCAGGTTAACTAGAGATGCACTGATCCAGCTTTTTCAACTTTTGATACCGATAAGTTTGGTTTGCAATTAGTGTTAAAGGTACATGCATAGTCTAGAAATGAAATCTTTTTGGGGCCTTCTTGCTGCGAATCGGATGCTACAACAGCTTTCGATTCATTTTAGATGGTAACTTTTCACCATAATACGCCATGTTTGTATTTTCGCACAGAAACTATCCTAAATGATGCATTGCAAGTCAGTAAGACCTTGAGACATTTTAAATTAGACTCTTGCTTATTGCCCATTGTCTTTGCCATGTCCAGTCCAGCATTTCTCTGGCTCTTCTCTTTCCACACCAGATAAGAAAACTTCATTAACCACCACAGCGTGCTCGGTAATTACAAGTACACGAGGAGAGGGAGAGCGGTGGGCAGCCTGTGTGACCGGATTGGCTGCTCATATCATCTCTATCCATTCGGTTCTGAACTTAACAAGCGTGCAAATCTGGACAGCTTAATAAGATTCTCAGAAGCACATCCACGGATTATGTAATTAAAATGGGACCCAATTGATTTTTCATGCCTCTTTCCATCCTGAAGAGAATAAAACACAAAAACTGCAATTGGACGAACTCTCTTCCAGGTCTGAACTATGTCGAAATTAGGACTAAATCAGGACTAAAGCAGAATATTAAGAAGTTCAACTATGGCCTAACCGGGGAACTAGGGCTTTCTCTGGGGCTGAGTGATTAGCACTCCTCTGGTTTAAGATCTGGCACCTGACCGATATCCCCCAATGGCATCAGTGACATTTGACAGATTTGGCCCATGGGAACAATACACCTTAACCTTAGGAGCAGGGAATCTTACTTACGCTTTCCACATGACAAAGACCATTGTTTTTACTCACTCCTTGTCCATACTCAACCACAGTTGCACTTGGAGTAGACTCGCAGAAGCACGGCTGCACATATCTGTGTCACGGTCTCCCATACTAACAAGGTCCAACCCCACTTTAGCTTCAGAGATCTGAGAGAATCAAAACAAGATATGAAAGAATTAAACCAGAGCCTAACAAGGTCTGTGATCTGTCTCCCATATACAATGCTCTCCTCAGATCTACATCTCACAAACAATGGGGCCTTGGCAAATCAAAAGAGAAGTAAATGACCAAACTATACCCTTGGTTTCACCTTCATTCAGCATTTAGTTCTAATGAGTGAAACTAGCTTAGAGTAAATCATTTAAGTTTGATCCAGTGAAGCTGAAGAAGCTGAGTCCAGATGACGACTTTGAAAACTTTTACTCTAATGGAAAAATCATGAATGAATAAGAATGAAATTAAACCTATGTGAGGTTTAAACTAAACCAGGACTAAATCAAGTCATCAAGACTTTAAATGTGGTCAAACAGCCCATTCTCCCCCCTCTTCCATGTTACACCATTTGAATGTCCATTTCTAGCGGATTACCCATAATTCATTATTGATTTATTGCTAATGAGACTTTTAAATAGCTGCATTATAGTCTTATTCATTGTACATTCAGCACGGTTTGCGGTGGGACTTGGACTTTTACAGGACTGTGCAGAGAGCTCCAAGCCTATTTGAGTGCAGTAATTAGAACTGGTGGCAATGTCAACATCCCTCCAATCTCCTGGACCGGCCCAGTCAGCAGCGGTTACGCCTGAATGTGCTTCATCAAGACTCGCTTTCCCACTGAAAGTCATTATCTAGAGCAGGGGTTCTCAAACGGTGGTGATGGTAACACTGGACGTCTGCAGGCCATACTCAAAACTCCATAGTGTGGCTTTTGTGTTTCATTTTGTTCTTTTTACAACTTAGTCCCAGTTTAGCCTTGGTTTATAGTTCATCCAAGGACACTGCAGGTGAATGGGCAAAATATTTCAATTGAGTGATATCAATTTGAAACTTTTGCTGTGTTTTACTGACATAAATATGAAATGCGGCCCTCAGACCAATTTCTGGTCCACAAGCTTCTTGTTGAAATGGCACACAACGCCAGAGATGATATTTTTTTCTGCAAGTTTATTGATTCTACTCAATTAAAACCTAATAAAGCCACGGTTTAAACCTGTCTTGAATGAACCCAGTTGAATGTCTGACTGCGCTGGCCATCAATCTCTGGCCCTCCATGTCACATGTACTTCAATATGTGGCCCTCCAAGTTTGGACAGCCTTGGTTCAGAGGAAATTTTGAATATCTTGCTTTGCTTTTGAATAAACTAGTCATGAGTGAATAAATCTGTAAAAATTCTAATTTTGACGGGTTTTTTTTTTTTTGATTCATGCTAGGAATCAATTATATTGAAAAATCCCTCTGAACAAACATTCAAAAATATAGGCCAAGATTCTTCAGTCTTCATGTGTACTCTGTAGTTGAAGTGTCAGACGTTTCGATCTTAATCCAAAGATCGTTCTCAGCGAATAAAGACTTAAACACGTTTGTGGGTCTCTTAAGAGCAAACCAGAAGGAGGAGTTAACCTCTAACTCCCTCCTGTCTTGGTACTAAAGTGTAAAACATCTTAGCCTATTCATTCTTTTTCATAGCATAGATATGTTGTACAGATGAAGACTGAAGAATCTTGGCCTGCAATGGACAACTCCTGTACGACTGAGAACCTACACAGACCGATTGCTGCCAACTTGACCTGGCAGTGGGAAACAACCAGCAAGAAGGTATCTCTTCTTAGAAACCAGCATAGAGGTTAACTCCTCCTGGTTTGGTCTTAAGAGAGTCTTTATTCGCTGAGGAAGATCTTTGGACTAAGATCGAAACATCTGACACTTCAACTACAGAGTACAGATGAAGACTGAAGACTCTTGGCCTACTATGGACAACTCCTGTACGACTGAGAACCTACACAGACTTCAAAAATATAGCTGAGTACAAGACTGGAAAGTTTCAAGTCCGAAGGAACTACTTAACTGCAGTCGTCACCACAATGAGAGAAAGATGCATTTTGAGAAAAGGTCATTGAAAATACAATGTCCCATGTAGTTCTATTAAGAAACGTTGAGTCCGTGCAATAATTACACTCCTTATTGTGAAGATTTGCTCATGTATTTGTCTCCAGATGAAAGTATAAGAGAACAACACATGAAAACTGAAAGAATTGTTGTGCCTTCTGCGTCTCCCCTTAAATCTAGCCTTGGTTTGATGCTTGTTCAGTCCCTGAATATACCATTACTAGTCAATACAGTCAAAACACGAGCTTCCGGAGAATCCCCGGCTGAAGGTATTGCCCGTGTTTCGGTCAACATGAAGGTTACAGCGCTGCCTGTAGTTGAGTTTCTCTGCGTGGAGCACCGCAGCCTTGTGAAAAAATGATTAAGTCGTCCTTGATCACTGAAATAGTACTGACCTTACATGGGTTTTCACTCTGGGCCTGTTCTAACTTTGTGTTTTACTCTTCAAATATTCATACCAGCGCATACCTTATGAATGCATGCAACATTCATGGAGCTAAGTGTGCAGATGAACGCCACGCAACAAGGGATGGGAGGTTTATGCATCATTGTCTTCTATTTTTATCCGCAGCGTTCATGTTTTGTAGCAATTCCTTTCTAAATGTAGACGTCATACGCTGTGTTTGCTAAGAAACTGCACAAAATGGGTGAGTGGGACAGGAGGGGCCTGGGCTGATGAAAGAAAAGAGCTTTTTTTTCCATTTGCATCATGTTTAAATGCAATGATTAATATGATGCTTTGGAGTTGCACATTTTTGTACAGCCAAAGTCCATTTTGGAGATTTTATTTATTTATTCATCATTTGAGATGCAGTTTTAACAGTCGGCAAGATGAGAAGGCACCTGAAAGAGTGCATCCTAAATTAAAATGTAATTCATAATTAACACATAGTCTCGGTCTTTTTCACATCTCTTCCGACAGTTTGTTCAACACTTCAAGAACTTTATAAACACACTGCTGGGACAGGAGTTAAAAGATTCATTTTGCGTTGCCTATTCTATTTTATATCTGTTTTGTGAATTTTTCTGTTTCAAATCATGTCTGGCACAAGGCTATCAGTTTCTATTATGCATTATGATAATATATTCATTACATAAAGTTATGAATCTCTTATGTTGTAGCCAAACCTGAGCCATTCATATTTCTGAAAAGGAAAGCACACCATTAGCCCGTTTATTAAGCTGACATATTACCTGTCCAATCAGGAATAGTAGGTAAAATTGGTCAGCTTCTGGACAAAATGATAATGGTGAAGTGGTCAGCAGCAGGTGCACTGTGAACTTTGTTGTGGGTCATCTATCTTACCCCATCACATGCCACACTGATGCTGCTAATATTAACCTCTAATAATTCATGGGGGATTCACAGTTCGTAAGAAACAAATAGATTTAGTGCAACTGGTGGAAATGTAATGATTTGTCGCTGACGCTGTTAAAATTGTGTTACAAGGGTGGACATTTTATTTCTGAAAATGAGCCAAGCAAGTAGTTACAAGTCATGGAGGTGTGGCTCTGAACCATAAGTCTACGGAGCCCCTAAAGTTCCCTAAAAAGAGAAATAAAAATATAGGGTGCACACAAGATAATTGGGAAAAAAAATTAATTAATTATTTTTTCCTCGTTCTTGCCAGCAGAGAGAAAAGAAAAGAAAAAAATAAATAAAATTTTCGTTCTTGCCAGCAGAGAAGGAAAAAAAAAAAAAATCCTTTTTCCCGTTCTTGCCAGCACATAGCACATAGAAAGAAAAAAAAACTCTTTTTTTTTTTTTTTGCCAGTGAGTGCTCGCTGAATGAAAAAAAAATATATTATTTAATTTTTTTTTTTTTTTTTGCCAGTGCAGCCTGACTTACAACATCTGTTGGCTTATGGCTCAAACAGGGCATGCCCGGAGGAAGGAGAATGGGTTCGCCATAGGCGCTCACAGATGATCTGCCTCGAAACATGCACATGATTTGAAGAATCTCATTACGATAATATTGTAATATTGATTATTATAAATGGCTGTAATATTGTTACTCTATGAACGCATGTGCCCCCTGCGACCACATGCACTGTATGCATACAGCATGCGCATACAGCACATGTCATGCTGTATGCGCATACAGCACAGCACATGCTGTATGCATAAAGTGCATACAGCGTTAATAGAGTAACAATATTACAGCCATTTATAATAATCAATATTACAATATTATTGTAATGAGATTCTTCAAATCATGTGCATGTTTCGAGGCCTATCAACTGTGAGCGCCTATGGCGAACCCATTCTCCTTCCTCCGTGCATGCCCTGTTTGAGCCACAAGCCAATAGATGTTGTTGTAAGTCAGCCTACACTGGCAAAAAAAATAAAAATAAAATAATATATATATTTTTTTCATTCAGCGCGCACTCACTGGCAAAAAAAAAAAAAAAAGTTTTTTTTTTCTTTCTCTGCTGGCAAGAACGGAATTTTTTTTTTTTCCTCTCTCTCTGCTGGCAAGAACAAGGAAATGTATTATTGTTATTTTTTTCCCCCTCTCTCTCTACTGGCAAGAACGAGGACATTTTTTCCCCCCTCTTACTCTGATGGCAAGAACGAGGATTTTTTTTATTTTTATTATTATTTTTTCCCAATTATCTTGTGTGCACCCTATATTTTTATTTCTCTTTTTAGGGAACTTTAGGGGCTCCGTATAAGTCAACATTATAGGCTATATTTCAAGACTGAATAATTGTTAAGGTATTTTTTCATCTGTCTTTCTGGCAATTTCAAGACAGAGTATATGTTTGAGTTTGAATGGGCATTTTTTTTAAATCATAGGGCCAATGAATGTCAAAGTGCTGCCAGTTTGGACCTTATTTTAGTTGTGATGTGTGTGTGTTTGTTTGTGTGTGATGCAACCAATAGACTGCGCCTCATGACAACCATATCAAAGCAGTGATTTGTAAACATCATGACTAATGGAAGGACTAGCATACATTAACGCAAACAAACCAACCACACACCTCTAAAGAGCAAGTGACTGATCCTCTCACTTTTATTTACGATTCCTACTATTAGCACCATCTGTCCAATGAGCCACACATAACCCCCCTCTCTCTCTCAGTGGATCCCGGTGCGCTGTGGACCATAGCTGCCTCATATCCACTGTTCGCGTGGCGCAGCTTTCTTCCCTTCATCTCCTCTCAGCTGATGATGACGTAGCGGTGCGCGCCCATAACTGTGGCCTGCCTTCTGCCTCGTGCGTGCGTTTGTGTGGCGATGGTGATGATGATGCTGCGCATGACTCTATCTGCCTCTCTGTGTGACTTTTATCCAACCTGGGGGCGCGCGGCGGAGGAGGGAGGCTATATGTCTATTATGGTATAGGGTGCAACCATTTCACACCTTGGATCCGGAGCGAAGACCGGCCTTGTAACGCGCGATAATGAGCCACGGAGGAATAATAACTCAAAGTCCTTTTGCGACGAGCAGCGTGCGCCTCTAAACCAATCAGGAAAGCCCCATTTAGCGTGGGACAGATTTAATATTATGGACGTGTAGTAGCCAGGCATTTATCTCCGCGCTTCGTATAGCTTACAGTAGATTTGCTGCGCAGCGAAGGAGGCGGTGGAAAGGAGAGAGCGCTGATTCACTGGGCTGCTGTTCGCACGAGGCAGTGAGACGAGGAGCGGCTATCTCCTGCGAAGAGGGGCGCAACCTTAAAATACTGACCCCCCGCGCGCCGCCGCCGCCTCCTCCTCCTCTCGTCTTTCTCTGCCCCCCTTCTTCGTCATTGACAGCTCTGCGACCGGGTCAGTCCTCAGTCCGTGCGTCCGAGGAGGAGAGGACAGCGGAGAGCGATAGAGAGAGCGAGAGAGAGAGAGAGGGGCTGATTGCCAAGGGGAGGAGAGCGCCTTTTTTTTTTGGACCACTTTGACCCAATCCTACATAGCTTTTAACAGGACTGGAGCAGCGCACGAGGGTCTACACAGCTGTGGATATTTCCCTGTTGGTTTGACTCTACGTTGCATGCCACTGTGCAAAGTGAGGCGTAATTAAACACGCGAGGTGGATAGGAGTCACACGCAGCGTCCCCCCTGTAAGCCCAGCGCACATCCAGGTGGGTCCTCTATCAAAAGTCTATCAATGTATCAGGCCAGCATGCCGTCACATAATGACAATAATAGGAATGTGTTGACGCACATGTTGTCTTTGCGTGATGTTGAGTGATGTGACGAGGTGAAGTGATGTCAGCTCGCGTATAGCCTTCCAATCTGCACAGTCCACTGCCCCTATTCCCATTTCCCCCGATCTATTGGCTCAAATGGATTCGTGATAGCGTCTAAATGGGTGTGTCGTTACAATAATTGCCATCGTGGAGACAGTTTTAATCATTATTAGTCCACAGGCCATGTGAACTAACGTATGGCTGTACTATCACACCTCTTGGTCCGCTGTTGCCATGCCATAAAAATCCTATCTCCAGAAGTGACATGTTCATTTCGCATGTGTTAAGATGCAAAGGGCCTGTGGGTTGTAAGGTCTATAAGTTGTAAGGGCATAGACTTAGCACCAAGAGGGATTCCCCCCCTCCCCGTTTGGTCGCACTGACAGGCGCCACTGACCGGAGAAACTATTGGCCATGTACAATGATTAATCAGGAACAGCTGAAGCTCGCGCACTGCTGAGTGCATGTTTACGCCCAGCTCAAATGCCCTCCTTAAACCGGACCCCCCTTCCCAAAATAGGGGACAGGGAAACGGAGATCCGTGAGCAGTTTTCCCCCCTCATAAAGTGGAATTGCGCAAATCTTGAAGCCTGTACTAAAATGTGTGTAATTGGATTGGCCTAATCACTCTAATCCATGGAGAATTTACATAAGAAATCTGTGCATTTCTCTTTATACGAACTTAATGTTATCATCTATTTGCGTGACTCACGTCGCAACGGTGCCTTTAACCGTGAAATCCCCAAACAAGAATCAACAATCGCCTCTAACTCTCAGGCGCACGCCACATTTGCGATATGCAGTTCGTAATACACAGCCAGCGACTGAGCCCATTTGATTAGTCAGTTCATTTTGATATCATTTAAGCAAGCCATTTGTTTACAAGCCAGATGCAATTCCAGACACAAGCTTTTCATCCAAGACAGGATCATGTCACTAGAGTTTTGGGTCCCCTGAAAAGTGAAAATCCTAATCTTCTTCCTCTGCCTCTATATGTCATGCCATAATACTTCCGTTATTGGGAATGTGATTCGTGAACTATTTAGTAGCCTATACTATATAATATTAGTTATATTACTATATAATTATTAGACCTTTGCAACCTTTAACAACTTTTATAACAGTGGATCTTACTCGAGATAAGGAGCTATGCCACACTTTTGGATCAACCAAAGGCTCCAAAATACAAATTGTCACCCTCCTGCATGTTTTTCCCAAACTGTCTCTAATATATACAGAGGTCAGTTTCTTCTTTATTTCACGAAACACTTAAAACCCCACTATCCTCCTCCCTACGTGCCCCGTTGATTAATAGCATCTAATTGCTTCTTCCCCTCTCACTACCACAGCACAGCAGAATATTTATGTTTCAAAGAAGTGGTCAGGAAGCGCCAAAATACACAAAAGCCTCAATATCATTTCCTTCCTGATTTATTTCACACGATTCCTGTCTTTGTGTCTTTTTTTATTTTATTAAACAAACTCTTTTTCTTCTTCCTCCTTTCGCCGGCGGCTCTTGGTTTCAGGTGATGCAGGCTGTTGCCACGGTAACAGGCTCTGAGTTGACTAAAAGGTGGATAACTTTTGCCGCACATTAGCTGCGATCGAAGTTCTTATAACCATTTGTATTTTGTATCCCTTATTCCTTGTCATGTGTGAATATGTGGTGCTAAAGTCTCACATTTTTAAAGGCTACCAATTAGTGCTTTAGACAATATACTGTATGTAGCTTTGCGAGTTTAATATTTAATATGCCAACTTTAGCCTAAACCAAGACTTGGACAATAGATGCTGAAATAATGAGTGGAGACAGCCATGACTAAGAAGTCTGGAATAAATATGGACTTACTCAGAGCTCAAAACGCCAGCATAACGCAATGAGTGCCTAAAGTTGGTCTAGAGTTCACTGGAATAGTAATTTATGAATATGAAAAAAGTCACTAGAAAACTTATTGAGGCTACCGTGAAGGACAGCAAAGGCCCCATGTTAACCACCCACACAGCCATTGGGCACAAATACGCACTAATATCAATTTGTTGTTTTTTTTTTTTTTCCATAAAAGCTATCTTATCAATACTATTTGGCCGTGTTCTGAGCAAAGTCTGAACTTCTCAATCACTAAACCAGAACCAAACCAAGATCGACATAATATCAGGATCGAAAAAGCAATGGACCCACACCATCATTTGAGAACCATTAGAACCGCTCCCTTTTCACCGTGTTCAAACCATAAGCAGAGGCAATCGAGTAGCTATGTTTACTGACGTTGCTCCGGTGCCGTCTCTCTCAATGACGTGCAATTAGATTTTATAAATAGATATGAATTTGGTGACTAACTCCTCAAAACGCGTCACTCCAGTAGTTGCATTGAGTGGATCTGTGCGGTCTGAAACAGAGCTGTCTATAGTCGGTGCTGAAGCTTTGCATTCTGACCAGTAGAGGAAGTAGGAACAGATTAGTATCTCATAATCATTTCAGAAAGTATGACAAGGGCCAATTGTGTCAGAGCATCTCCAAATGACAACAACAGCCTACACTTCTTTGCAATGTACTTGATTTTGCGAAAGAGTCCATGTTGGTTCAAATAGAATGCTTGTTGTCTAATGGGCTGCACATGTTAGGATCCATCTCCCCAGTGTGACAATCCCAAAATAAGAATGGAATAATGTAAAATATTGTATTTTCCGCACAATTATTGTTGAATAAAGATATACTAAGCCTTTAAAGCTGAAAATATAACAATTTAAACACAGTACACTGCAAAAAGTCACTACATTTGCTCAATTTGTGCAGTTTCTACTCCAATTAAGAATAAAACATCTAATCGCACATCTGATTAGATAATAACCTAAACTTACTTGAAATAACATGATTTTTCTTCTTTTAAGTGCAGAAATTCTTATTCCACTGCCATATGTTTTATTTGAATGACTTTAATTTAGACCAAAACACTTATGGCTTGTTTCCATCTGCCCTACTCTACACTGCTGTCCTCTACTCTTCCTGCATATGAAGTGTTTCCATCAGTCCACTTTACTGCTAACTGGTACTTTTTTAGTACCTGCTTGGCCCTGGTTCTAGCCAGGCCAAGCAGGTACTTAGCCTGGCCAGCCACTCCTGCTTTCTTTCAAGTCTTTGTAAAGAATAGGACAAGTGTGTAGATTGGAAGGCCCGGCTACCAGGTACTTTTTTATGAACATAAACATATGCAGCACACAGCAAACGTATATTCATGGACCAGACTCTACAAAGTAATGGAAACAAAACCATGCCAAATAGAGCTGAATAAGGCAGGGTAAAGTAGGGTAAGGCAGGTGGAAACACGCCAATATTTTGAGCAAGATGCCATTTTTTGTAGTGTAATGTATAGTTTTTATTCTTCAGTCAATAAAAGTTCCCAGGGAAATGCTCGTGACTCACTGAAGATCCTTCCGCGGCCCACTTTTAGACCCCGACCCTTTTATGATGAACGATTACTTACCTATTATATGCGTTTCATTGACTTGCTATCCTTCCTGTTTGGGCGTTTTAATTGTCCCTCTGGTATCATCATGACACGTACCCCACAGACACTACTGCTCACTCCTCTCTATTCTGACCGTTCTTTGTACACCTTGGGGCGGTATCTTCCATGCACATCCTGACAGACACCAAATGAAAAATGGCCTCCATTTATACAGTGCTTTTCCACCTACAATGGGCACTCAAAGCCATCAAGGCACCTCTCACCTCTCCACACACACACATGTATACACCAGTGGACAGACACAGGAGGCGCGTGTTGTTGGCATTTAGCAGGGGCCAGTATTTCTATCTTAGTAGGTTGTGGGCTGCAGCTGTTTAAAATCACTTCAGATGTAAAAGTGAAACTTGTTGTGGTTTCCTGTTGTACATTTGTCATTTAGCCATGAACTAAAGCCGCAGCTGTATCTGAAAGTAAAAGGCTAACACCTGTTTGTCACAGATATGCTCATAGTATGGTATAGTTTAGTTTAGTTTATTAACCTCTTATACCCCACAGGACCCAAATTGGACACACAAGGCGCAGTGGGCCCAAAATAGTTGACAAAAGCACCATCAAATACCAAAATTCGAAGATTCAATTGTGATTTGAAAACATAAAAACTCAGGTCCACTCTAAAGAAACGTAAAGTCGGCAATTTTGATCATTTTTGGGGCAACTGACAGATTTTTCTTAATCTCTTATACCCAAATTTGCCACGCTGGGGTTTAAGAGGTTA
>OMNZ01016526.1:0-14495 GCA_900303255.1 Lesueurigobius sanzi
TTATCAATCATACAATTAACAGGATCATATTTTGATTTGTCTGACTTGTTATTTAAGTGGCTATATTAACGCAGACCAAGGTTCAAGGTTCAAGGTTTCTTTATTAGTACCCAAAGGTAAATTTGTTTGCAGAAGGGAAAACAGCAGTCTGAACACATAAAAATACATAACAAGAAAAACAGTGTAAGCTACAAGGTGCACGCGAAATACAACAACAGTCTCATTTCATGTACAATGTCTGGTACAGAGCAAGTACAAAGGTGACCATTAATATGTTTCTTTCTTTCCGATGGTTACCATGTGAACTATT
The DNA here is from genome assembly GCA_900303255.1 of Lesueurigobius sanzi. Lineage (NCBI taxonomy): Eukaryota > Metazoa > Chordata > Actinopteri > Gobiiformes > Gobiidae > Lesueurigobius > Lesueurigobius sanzi. The sequence goes on from OMNZ01016526.1 coordinate 311, forward strand.
ACTAGCATTGCAGAAGGACTCTAGTTTTGGGTTAAGAGGCATTCTTGATCTTGCTACTTCCCAGTTGTCAGTCCACTCTCAATGTAATCTTTTTTTTTTTTTTTTTTCCCATGTGTAATGTATTATGTAAGCCCTCCATAGTGTAGTCTGGAGAGAACATTGTTGGAAAAACATGATACGTTTCTTTAGAACTCCATACCAAGGGAAATACAGAAACATTAATGCAGAATGTTGGAGAAAATGTGGCTCTATGGAAGCAAACCACTTCCATATATTTTGGGATTGTCCTGTATTATGTCATTATTGGTCTGGAATTCATAAAGCTCTAAATGATATCTTTGAGGTACAAATTGCCAGCAACTTCCTAAATCTATATATGTGTCTGATTCCAAATTTGGAAAAGAGAGGGGATATAAAATTGTTACAAGCACCATTAGGTGCCAGTAAGAAGTCAATTACCCCACCATCACTAAATGATTGGTTCGAAACAGTATTGGAAATATTTAAAATGGAGAAATTGACACATTCCTTAAGAATTCAACTAGATAAATTTTACTTCATTTGGAGCAAATGGATCAAATTTATATCCCCTGTCCGGAATGACTTTTATTGATTCCACTAGTGAACATCTACGTTGATTGAACTGATGTGTATGTATACAAGTACATGAACAATACAGTATGCTTCTCAGAGAAAGGTAATGTTTATAAGCACCCTAAATGTTCTATATTTCTATTTATTTTATTTTACTTACTTCTAATGCCATTATTATTATTTACTGTTTTTACATCTAACCATATAAAACAAAGTAAGAGAAGGGCAGTGAAACAGGAATGTAACAAAAATATTTGTATCCTTTTCTAATAAAAAGAAAATAAAATTAAAAAAAAAAAAAAGAAAAGAAAAGCGCAATACAAGTGTAAGCCATTATTATTATCTTCACATGATCTCATAGCACTTAAAATTTGAAAACAAATAGAAATTTACTTGAAGTGAGACACTTTTTCTTGTCTCATGAAAAATTGCTTGTTCCATTGGAAAATAGTTTTTCTAACCTCCTCAAATCAAGGGCAAATATTTTATTTCAAGAAAATCTAACTTATTTCTAGATTACTTTTTGCAGTGAAATCAGCCATTTCAAATGTATTTCTTACTATAGGTTGAATGTTCACTAGCTTTTTAACTAGAACAACAATAAATAAATATAAGAATATACATAATGTTTCAATTTTATGAAAGTTTGGACATTACTTTTTGTAAGATTTTGAAAAATCCTCTGTATTTTCTTCCTTAATTCCAATAATTGTGAATATTCGTAAAATCACAATATTTTTCTCACAATAATCGTGACTCAAAAATTTTGAATCAGGACATCCCTACAGTTAACAGAATATATATATATATATTTTTTTTTAAGTACATGTTTTTTTTACAAAACTATTCTCAATTCTTCCAGGACATACAGTATTTGTTAGGCCTTCTATCTTTGGCCTGTATCCGGTTGCCTTCTTTTGCATAGACCAAGACCTGTTCGTTGTTGCTGCTAATTCCTTGATACCATCTGGCATAGTTCCTCTGCTCAGTCTTCCTGAATAACAGAATGGTCATGGAAACGGTGACTCAAATGAAAAACACTGACACATTTTAATCACCTCCTACGTTTTGGAGTTTTAAAGCTTTATACAGACTCTTAGCTGCAAGACTTACAATATGGATTTCATGACGATAACATTTCCTATTTTCTCGGCCTACAGGGGTCTGTTAGATCGTCATTACAAAACCAACACGGGGCTGCAGTGGACGACTCTGGTGTGTTCCTTAAATCCACGTCGGATGAGGACTGGAGCTATGTAAACCCCAGTGACAATAGGAGATTGTGCAGCAGTGTACCCTCCAGCCAGATGCCTCTGTGCAGGGCCCTGTGTGACTTCAGCCCACAGCAGATGAACCTGCAGGACAGTCAGTACTGCCTCGGCTTCCTCAAGGTCTGTCTCACTTGAGCTTTTGCATTTTTAAATTGCTAACAGTTTTCCACACCAGATAGGGTGACCAGTTCCATGACACTGAAAAGGAAGACAATTAAGTGCCTAAAGGAGGACAAAGGCTGAAAGGAGGGCACACGCAAAAACATAACATTATGCTCATAAACATTTTTATTACAGTATTAACATTGTGATGTTAATTATTATTATATTGTATGCAAACCTATTGTGGCCCATTAATAGTCTTAGATATTAACATGTTAATGTATCAGTCTCTGTGAACTTTGTAAAATACCACAGTAACAGTGGTGGAAGTGGGTTTTATGAGGTTTTAAATCTAGGCTGTGTAATATTGGTATATTTAATGTGATAATATGCCATAATTACTTCAGGTAATTAATTTACTACAATGCTTCAAATAAAGTTAAATGGACCTAGATATGGTTTTCTTTTCTTTTTTTGTGTGCCCCCTGTATCCAAGGGGCACCAACCTGAGCCCCAGGCTGCAATAAGATAACTCTGCCCCTGGCTCTGGAGCGCGGACCCAGTCTAATCACACTCATTAGAGCTGCTGCAAAATTGTCTGAACTTTGCTTCTCTGATGTTTTTTAGCCTAAACACAGAAGGATGCTGTGAGAAGTTACATGCCCTGGGCCTTGTCTTTTTAGTGGATCTACGAGTTTGGTGCTTTGTCTCTGCAGCCGATCAGCTATTTTTGCGCTGCATCGTCTGTTTTCTTTGGATTTCAGAGCGCACACAAATATTGAGCCAATTATCCGGACAATTATCAAATCAAACATGTCTTAAAGATTACGAGCTGGGGTACACATTTAAACCAGTATATTGACCAGAATCTGTGCTTATTTAGAGAGATAGGCCCATTAGGACACCACTACCTCCGCAGAACCGGGCTCATGCAGCTGTGTGACCAAAATACAGAACAAATAGCAATACGGGGCACGTAGTTTTACAGCTAAATACGGGATGACTGGCAACCCGTCCTGACAACAGGACGGGTTGCCAAAAACGGACTGTTCGGACGAAATCTGGATGTCTGGCCCCTAACACCAGACTTACAAGTCAAAGAGAGGTACATCTTAAGGACCAAGAATCTCCTTTGTTTTTTATTATTTATACCAGTCAAGTGCACCATAGTCACATATAGTCCACTGTGATGCATGACAGACAATGACCTCCTAACTCTGAGGGGTCTGGCTGTAGTCGATATTAGGCACATAAGACACAGCCAATAGGAATACCAGTAATACAACCAAAACCAATATAAGCTCATAATCCATTTAAGGTGTAAAACAAAAACTTTTCACGAGCTGTATTATAGGGGTGAATGGCATTCATTCAGTATAGTATAATATAACAGTTTTATATTAATCATGCTATAGAGCTACGTAAATATTTTTCCACTATATTTGTTTTATATAAAAATATACACAGGTACAGATATTTTGTTACATGAATGCTTTATTTACTGTGTGACGTACATTGAAAATGCATGTGCAGCTTCCTGGAAAGGCCCGGTGCTATTTGTCCCTTTTCTGATGCAATGACTCTTACTTACCCTTAAGGATTTCTCCAAGAGTTACATAAGGGCCTCAGTTATGGGTTTGCTTTCCATTAAAGAACGCTCAGGCATGTGCTTTTTAATGCACCCAGTACACCGTTTTAGGGCTAGACTGGTTACTGTCTTCGCCAGAAGACACTAAAAGAGATATACGGTATGTTTCCTAAATTTAGCAGAGGCCAGTGTTTTGGACAAACTAGTTTATTCTCTGGTATTTATTTTTATTTTTTTATTTTAGGGTGACATTCTCACTTTTATCAGGCGAGTGGATGAAAACTGGATTGAAGCCAAACTTGAGACCAAAGTTGGAATTTGCCCTCTGCAGTTTCTAGAGGTTAGTGCTTCTTCCTTGAGTAATTTCTACATTCCTTATTGGTTATCATCTACCTCTCCCTTTATTTATTTTTTAATACTGTGCAATATTGTGGCCTTTTCACTGTAATCAAGTTTGACACCTGCTATTTAGCACTTTGTTTTGATTGTGGGTCTCTTGTTGTGAACTGAACCGTAGATGTGATCGCTAGATGTCATTATGTCCAGGTCAGTGCCCAGACACTACCTTGGTCTTTATTTAAACTTTGATTCATCCGTAAATGTCAGTTGTTTGCTAGAAAGTGCTGAGGCAAAGAGTTAATCTCCAAAGCCCTGCTGTGTCTGCAACTGCTCATTAGTGTGTGACTATATGGCTTATTCAGGTTTGCAGTGTTTGCTTACTAAGCCGACTGTCTTTTGTCCCACTGCACAAGTGGGAATTAAATTAGGAAATTCTAGTAAAATGTCCATCGACTCGAGTCTAGAGCTGAGTTACATTTCTTTCCTGTTTACATCCCCACCACAAGTTCTGACATCTTCCTGTTACTGCTACTGCTCCATCTCTGTATTCTGTCCTTCCATCCAACTCTCGTGTCTTTCTCCCAGGCTGCCTCTTCTCGTGTCGTGCAGTCAGGCGTAACGACACAGTAATGCTTTCTCTGCTTGGGTGGCATAACAGCACATCACTGTGGGGAGTGAAAGCTTTAACCCTGCCATGCCTGTCTGTCTGTGGAGCTCAGCATTTCACATTGCCTGCTGCTGCTACTCTCTGAGCACCAGTCAGCCTTTCCTGGCTCAGTTGAAGGGTACTTATCCTGCTGCCTGACAGCCCGTTCAACAAGTTGTAGGGGAGTGGAGTAGAGATAAGTCTGTAGAAAGTCAGTGATCAGCAGGCGCAGAGATTCAAAGAAGATTTCCATGATTGACTCTTGTAGGATTTATCCTCACTTTCACTGTGGTTTCTCGGTATGTATTAATGTCTTTTAGCCAAATTCGGTGACTGCCAAACTGCTTGAAGGGAAAAGTCGAAAGGGGAGCGACTCGGCAGAAGTACAATATTGGACTAGCAGTGGGGGCAAAAGCAAGGCCACTGACGTATCAAGTAGGACCACTCACCTCGGACCCTCTCAGGTCCCAGGACAGGCTCCTATCATCAATGCTTTGCCCCATTCCAACCATCGGAAACATCAAGCGGCCGACAGGAACAACTTTTACACTGCCAAAGGCGAAGGGACTGACAACTTCAACCATAAGGGTCATCACCAACGCAGATCTGTGCCCCCGGCAGCTCAGAGTCATTCACATCCGTCCAGAGAAACCTCTCAGCGGCTAAGACGTCACTCTGAAAATTCTCAAAGACATCTGCCACAGGTGAGTCCTCTGTCATTTTGTGTTTATTTAATGCACCTTTTGTTCTGTTCTTTTAACCAAACTCAGACTTTGTTTTGATTCCCAGTTAAATTTACAGTGGGTTGCATAAATATCTGCACCCCCTTAAACTTTTTGACATTTTGCCATACTAGGTACATATACTGTACATACATGTATTCAATTGAAATTTTATGTGAAAGACACACACTATGGGACACACAATGATGAAGTGAAATGAAATTTATACATGATTTGGAAGTTTTATTTATGAATAAAATAGTGGGGTCAAAAAGTTGAAGGGGTGCAGATATTTATGCAACCCACTGTAAAATGAAACATGTGTTTGGCTAAAGACTTGACTTTCTTCATGAGCTAATACAATGTTCCTCGGAAACAGGGAGGAAACTGTTACACAAAACTTAAGGAATGGACAATGAAAGGCCTCACCCTAAACTTGTATGATGCAGTGCCGTGAAAACATGGATCAAAGTAGATATGAAACATTTATGGTGGGCGTGGTGTTCAAGTACTTTAAAAAGTTTCGAATCATAAACTGGGATGTGAGCCAGAAATTCCCTCCTTGATAAATACGGGGGCTATTCCTCTTTCAAAAAATGTCAAAGTAAATGATTATTAGAAAATTTGTGTTTTCCAAATCCATCTAAAGTTCACATCCATCTGAGTGGATATAATAAACTCCTTTTTAAACAAGACGACTAAGAAAGAGATAGATGACCTACATAAAGTGATAAAACAAGGAGGGAGATAAGTAAAATTGAAAGCTGGATGTGCAAGTGGGAGGCAGCGCGAGCCCCTCGGTGTCTGTTTCTCTCACCACTGATGACGGTGATGAGTCACTGTGAGCTTTGTTACATAACAGACCCCTCTCTGCCCTGCTCCTTCCTCTTCACTAAGCAGGTAACTATCACATCAGTCGCGCTGTAATTGCAGATTTGATGCACTTCCCTATTACAAAGTGAACTGTTATTCATCTCTCGAATCAACCTAATTGCTTTGTGTTTCTCGTCGGAAGCTCTTTTACCATTGACTATTTTGTCAGTTTCTCAGTTCCATTAATGAGAGTTCTTAAACTGTGGCATTAAAATAACAATACATTGTACTCATGATCAAAAGTATTCACCGTCCTTCTGACTTTGCGTGACAAAGTAGTGGTTCTTTTTATCTGCACAAATACAGGAATAGAAGAGGGATACAAGAGGTTATAGCTAAATAATTAAATACTATGGGAATATGTTTTAGTTGGGCTTTTATAGACAACGTTAAGAGTCATGGCTATCATCGAAGGCTGTCAGTGAGTGGCTATGACTATAATGGACTGAAAGATATACAGTCGATTTCAATTTTCTGCGTCTTGTGTAAGCTTTTGAAATCAAATGCCTACAGGATTGTTATAGCTTTCTACTTTTGCCTCATTTAGAGAAATGAATATAGCTTTTTTTCCTTTGTGCTTTTCTGAAGTATGAATGATATGCACTGAAGCGAAACATACTATAGACAGTGATTCCTTGGCCCTGGGTGAGTGGTATAGTCCTGTAAATAGCACAGAGCAGCCCCTGACATCACTGAAGAGAAGACAGGAAAGTTAATTCAACCTCCTGCTACAAGAGATGAAAATTGCATTAAAATATAAAATTATACATGTACACAGTGGGGATTTTATACAAAGTATGAACAGAAAACCTAAAACTGAAAAGTAATTTACATAACATATGCACAGAAAATCATTCTTGGCAATGGTATTTATGTAAAAACAGTATATGCATCCAAAATCACTGACTTTTGAGATCTTTTGTCTTTTACATTTTGTTTGCACATCATACAGAGTGAGAAGAGGATGTCCAATGAGGCTCCGCCTACTCTGACTCTGATGAACCCTCAAATGTCATCTGCCGACAGCACAAACGCCTCCACACAGCAGCTCTCCATCAGCGTGTGAGTCATATTTAATGGAAATTTAATGAAGAACTTACAGAAAAACAAAGTAATATTAAACAAAAACTGATCGAAAAGTAACAAATCTTCTCATTGACCTTTTAGTTGTGCCGTTCTCTACTCCTATAAGCCACGGCGACCAGAGGAGCTGGAGCTGAGAAGAGGAGAAATGGTGGGAGTGTACGGCATGTTTAAAGAAGGCTGGCTCCGTGGGTTATCTTTACGAAATGGCAAAGTGGGCATATTGCCGAGCAACTACATAACACCTGTGCTCAGGTAAAAAGCTGTGATCCTCAGCTGTATAATGAAGAAGGTGATTCAGATTTACAGCATTGTGTATGCACAGGCAAACAAGACAAAACAAATTGTTAGCAGTATGGATGGAAATGCTGTGGGGGGCACGGTAGCGCAGTGGTTTGTGCTCGTCCTTCACAGCTAGAAGGTCCCGGGTTTGATTGCCGGGCTCGACGGGGCCTTTCTGTGGAGAGTTTGCATGTTCTCCCCGTGTCTGCATAAGTTTCCTCTGGGTGCTTCGATTTCCCCTACCACTAAAAACATGTACAGTAGATCAGGATGAATGAGAGTGTGAATGTGGTGTGAGTGGTGTGTTTACATGCTTGGTTCTCATGTGTGTTTTTCATGCACTCTCCCAAACAAATAAACAACCAAAAAAATAGCATGGTACCTAAAAGTGTAATAACATAGTAATAATGATCATTTAAAGGCACACGACGTAACATTTAACCCTATAATTAGGATGAAATACAAGCATTTATTTTATTAAATAGATAGTTTTCATTGTTGAAAAATACCTAGAAAATGAAAAACAAACATGTGCCTTTGCTGTGGCTCCTCTCCTAAGACCTGACTTGTAAGTTTACTGGGAGTGAGAACGTCTAGCTCTTTCCATGGAGAAGTTGACTAAATGCAGCCAAATACAGTGTGAGAATTAAAAGGATTAGGCCCTCAAAGCCATTCTTTGATTACCCACTGCAAAGGTAATTTTTAAGGTAATTTTCTGTGTCTGGCTGGTCATTAGGAGCATGTTTTAAATTGATGGCAATAGTGTAATCGAAAATGTTACTCTGTGTGCTTTTAATGGAAACTTCACTCACCTAAATAATTTACTCTCCTAACCTTAACCTTAAACCAGTATCAAAACTATAAATCACTAGGAAACATGGTTAGCATTTTCTTTGTTAGAATATGGAAACAGTGCTGTATGTAAGTGTGTTATAAGTTGGTCTACTTGGTATACCTAGTAACCATGTTGTTATTAAGTTAAGTAGTTGTATTCCTGTGCTGTAAAGTAAATTGCAACTCAAATGTTGTATATGTGCCTTTTTTATAGAACATCTGCCAGACTTTTTGAGACCAAAGCGGCCAATGCTTCATCCCCGTACAACTCAGTCACCGGGAGGAAACCCACAGCTGCCCGGAACCCTGCTGTGGTACTTGCCCTTGATAAAGTAAATGGTGATGGAACAATACACACAACAGGACACATCCCATCTGTACCCAACGGAGCACAGCAGGCCATACCTTCCTCTGGGGTTGGGAAAACGTCCTTTCATGGAGGATCTCAAGGTTGGGACACTGTGAGGCGCGTTTTTAACCCTCATAGAGGTGAGTACTGATAACCAGGGCTCAATAAAATAATCACACTTCATTGCAACAAACTTAAAGTATATTTTCTTCCATCATATGACAGACACAACACGACACAACTAAAAAATATTTTTGGGTAAATTTAAAAAATGTATGTTTTACAGGCTTTGTAAACTAATTCTGTCTCTCCCCAGGCTTAACTCAGTTTAATCAAATTTCGAATACAAACATTCCATCCAACACAAGGCACTTTGCTCAAGTTCAAGCATCTGGCTACTCACCAGCGCTGCAGAGGAAGAAGAACAGCAACATCCTGGCCAACTGTGTTAGACCATTTGGATGGATGAGTGAGGCAATAGCACCCTCTGCTGCTTATCATAAAGACAGGGACTTTAATACAGCACTGGAGCCAACGTTTCAGCCTACTTCCACTGCTCCACAGTCTATCCTGATCAGACCTAACTCTCTGAAGAACCTTGGGGAAAAGGTTAGACAATAGAATCTCAAATACCATGGCATCGAAAATATGCCCTAGCTGCTATAAGAAGTTTATAAATCACTCTACTTTATTGTCTTATAGCCTGCAAAGTCAGTGCGTTTTGTCACAGATGAAGATTCCCCTCCTGTAAGACGCCGCACCTCCTCCTGGTCTGCTGGACAGGTTGCATCCAGTAACCAGTCTGGCCCGTCTCCTCTGGAAGTGTGGGCCCCATCGCTCACTCTGGGCAGAGATGGACCGGGGATCATTCTGAAAGAAGGAAAAGCTCCTATTTTCAGAAAGGGCCTAGAGACAACTATCTCAGAGCTTAACTCTAACTCCACATTATTGCCACAGTCATCTTTCTCTGCTGTATCTGCTCAGTTTAGCCCCATAAGGTATTATTTTTTAATATTTAATACCACTTTACTTCTGCAACCATATTTGTATGATGTAAACATACACATGACACATAAAACCTCATATAAGTATTTAATATATCTAAATATCACCCACAATATTATGTTAATGTATGTGTCGAGACTAATTTGTTTAATTTTGGTTGTTCACTTCTATCAGTAAGGGAAGACACGGTATAAGTAAAAGTGGTTGTTCACTTTTATATTTTTATACATGCCGTGTCTTCTCTATTAGCATACATATATAAGAGGAACAATTAAATGCTAATTATGAAGCAAAATCTTCAAATATGTACATCTGGAATCAAACAACTGATAAATCTGATGACGTTTGATCACAATTTTCAAAGCTCATTGTTTCTTTTCTTTTTTTTACTCTCAGACACAGAGTGACCAAAACCCATTTAGCACAGACGGATTCTGACCTCACTCTAGTTCAAGGAGAGGTGGTCCTGGTCCACAGACCTCGGCCTGACGGACGTTTCCTTGTTACGCAGGAGAGCAGTGGACTGACAGGCTTGTTCCAAAATAACATCCTTCAAGTGCTGGAGAGGCTCAGCTGATTATGTTTGATGACTGCCGGTCACTATATATTTTTTTCCACTTTACTGTTGTCAAGCTGCCAACGTTCTGGACAACAACACTGAGGTCCAAAGAAAATGTATGCTGCCAATTTGAAATCCTTCTGATTGTTTGTATAATACTTTCCAAATGTATTTGTGCTTAATTACAACACATGCAGGGTTTGCACATTAATTCCATCTGACTGTTCTCAGCTTTTTATCTATGCTTGTGCCTTTGTCCAGCTCCACAAAGTATATTTAGAAAATACATAAATATTTTGTGCTGTAAATAAAACCATATTAGAATATCCTTAGTTTTGTGTCATATTATCATTACAGAGAGTTGAGTAATGTTGATAACAGAATATATATTGGGCATTTACCAGTGGTGGGTAGTACTCGTTTTATTTACAGTAATTTTAGTAGCTGTATTTTGTAGTTTTCAGTACTTTTACTTGAGCAATTTCATTTTAAAGTAACAATACTATTACTTAACTAGTAAGATAACTATTTCCACCATGAGGAAATCTGTTGATACATACAAATTAAGAATACCATTTCTAACTTTTATGGCATACCTGAGTAGTTATTTAGGTCCCCCCCCCCCCTTCTTGAGTAATTTTAGTTTTAAGTAACGGCTCTTAGTTGTGGAAATACTTTACACATGAAATGAACTATTATATTATATTACATGCCTGTATAATACAGCCTCACCTAACCATACTATACACTTTATGAACCATATATGTATTTATGCTTAGTCCCATCATGCGCACCTAATCTGTGTCCACTCTATGATCCAGACATGGTTGTACACAGTATAATAAAATCGGCTAGACCATAGACACCCCCGGCCCCCCACTTTTTATTCATTTGGCGCATGCGCAGATCGTCTGTGCACTGAAGCTATCGAATGAGATTGCATGATATGAGGACTGCGTTAATATTACATTCCCTGGATGAAACGCAGAATCTACTAAATAACAACACTTCATTTACACGATAATATAGGCGTTCGTGTGCAGATTAACAATGCCAGTAAGTATCAGCATGAACAATTCGTTTGTTTAGCTAACGCTAGCTAAAGAAGCAGGGTTCCTCCCTTCGACTCACCGAAGATGCTACAGTTAGCACAATTATCTATAAAAACGTACGGAGTCTCCTGAATGAAATTTAAGTGGATTATTATTTTATTTTCAGCAAATATATTTATATATATATATAGTTACATGTTATATATTTTGCGGAGTTGTTTTTGTCGGAGCTCGTATGCTCGTAACATCATCACCATCGGTGGGTTGCTAGGTTTGCTTGGCAACCGTGGTGGTTGAGAAACCAATAAACGGAAGACAACCCGTTATGATAACGTACCAGTGGTTCGTAAACGTTTCACATAATACCGTTTGATCATTTTTTGACCTTCCACTGCAATCACAATCTCAAAACATATCTAGATTTAGAAGAACGATCTCCATTTAAAATAATTCTAAATTGCGTCCTACCCTACCCCTTTTAATGAAGCCCACGAGCCACAATTTGAGAAGCACCGAAGATCCATTTCCAGACCTTTCACTGAACAAATGTTATATTTAAAGATCTAAGCATACGTTTTGTTTTGGAATAAGGACAACCATTAGCCCAGTTTAACATACATTTGTGGATAACCTATAACTTTGGTATTGTTTTTTTTTTTTTTTCAGAATAATAAAGTTGAAAAGCAAGAGGTCAGTGACAATGTCAAAGTGGTTGTCCGATGCCGTCCTCTCAACCAGAAAGAGATGATGATGGGCCACAAACGGGCTGTAATTGTGGACGAAATCCGTGGAACAATCACAGTTAACAAGCTGGAAACTCCTAACGAGCCACCCAAGACCTTCACATTTGACACAGTGTTTGGACCAGAGAGCAAGCAGCTGGATGTGTACAACCTCACTGCCCGTCCCATTGTTGATTCAGTATTGGAAGGATATAATGGTAAACAGAATATGGATAGCAATTTTATAGATCAGTCATCACCAACCTTTTTGTTCCCTTTCCCAGTATCACACATTCAAACAGCTAAAACCATGATCATTTCAACATCAGCACAGTAAAGGTCAAAAGGTGTAGCCTCTCAGTCGACCAGAAACTTTAAAGTACAGTCGATGGGGTTATGGCTTTCAAATGAGTGTTCCTTGGTTTCCCTTTCAGTGTCAGCATTGCTGTCATTAATGCCTCATGCACCTATCTTTCACCTTTTTAGATTATTTTTTTTCATTGGGAAGTCCCGATTTGCTAGATTTAGAGTATAAGTGCATAAAATATGCTACAAATTTCAGGCATTTAAAATAAATATCTATTAAATACAGTCCAGTAATGCAGTAAAATCTGATTAGCAAAGTAGGGCTATGCAATAATTTGCATAGTTGTACTAGTTATACTATTATCTTTTCTTATCACATTATTATGTGTATTTGTGGTACAGCTATGTATTATTCTCCAATTTACGTGCACATTTTCATTTCAGGCACCATTTTTGCATATGGACAAACGGGAACAGGGAAAACTTTTACCATGGAAGGTGTAAGAGCTGTACCAGAACTCAGAGGAATTATCCCAAACTCTTTTGCTCACATATTTGGTCACATTGCAAAGGCAGAGGGTGATACAAGGTATGAACATGTAACATATATAGTAGTATAGAGAGTTGTAGTAAATAGTAATAGATATAATTCGTCCTGTGGTTGTTAAAAACACAACTGTCAGTATGTAATAATGCATGAAAAGATTGTCATTTTTTTGCTCATATAGTATGTTGTAAATGTACAGGTTTTTGGTTCGTGTTTCCTACCTTGAGATTTACAACGAAGAAGTGCGAGACTTGCTGGGCAAAGATCAAATGCAGCGACTTGAGGTAAATCGTTATTTGTTATCCTTTGTTAGCCTTAATCCATTTTTATTATTTAAATATGTTTAAGAAAGCCTTGTCAGTTAAACTTTTTTTTCTCTCAAAACAGGTAAAGGAAAGGCCAGATGTTGGCGTGTATATTAAGGATCTATCTGGTTATGTTGTCAACAACGCAGACGACATGGATAGAATTATGACACTTGGACACAAAAACAGTAAGTCTTAGTGCCTGATTTCAATATTGGGGTTCGGTGTAAATGTCTTCCTTCAAATCCCACATTCACTTCCTTCAACCTTTTTGTTACTCGATGGGTTTGTTGGCCTTTTTGTTTGATAATTTTGTGCTATGTATATATACATAACACACATATAAACATTATTTTAACTTTTAATTTATTTTTCTTCTTCTTTTAAGGATCTGTTGGAGCAACAAATATGAATGAACACAGCTCGCGTTCTCATGCAATCTTCACTATCACTATTGAGTGCAGTGAGAAGGGTGTTGATGGGAATCAGCATGTGCGCATGGGAAAGCTTCATTTGGTTGATCTTGCTGTATGTATTTTGTATTAATTTCCTCTAAAAAAAAAAAGAAGGTATAAATATAATTTATGTTCTCATCACTCCTTGTCTCTCTTTCTCCATACAGGGTTCAGAGCGACAGGGTAAAACAGGGGCCACCGGGCAGCGCTTGAAAGAAGCCACTAAGATCAATCTTTCTCTCTCTACTTTGGGTAACGTCATCTCTGCTCTGGTGGATGGCAAGAGCACTCATGTGCCCTACAGGAACTCCAAACTAACACGCCTTCTGCAAGACTCACTCGGTGGCAACTCCAAGACCATGATGGTAATGTGAAATAACAAAGAAACATACAGTATATATATTACTTAACCTTAAAGGAATAGTTCACCGCTTTTACATGCTTACATATGTTCTAACCTGGGCTTAGATGAGGCGATGCTTGGCTGCCTCATCTTTGTGCGTGGCGTCTGTTCCATAAAACGACCAAAGACGGTGTTAGCATTTTGACTC
>OMNZ01016528.1:0-11230 GCA_900303255.1 Lesueurigobius sanzi
TAAGTCACACACGAATGAAATGTCTCGACCAGATGTAATGTCCCGTGAATAAGTAAATCACTTAGAGTAACAAGCTTAGAGTATCCCCCATCCTTAGACCTTCCTCCACGGCGAGGGACAACCTTTAAAAGCACATTGGAGAAAATCTTCCATTTAACAGTGTGTTTGCAGTCTGTCAGGAGCCACACTGGGCAGGAGGTCACGTCATACTAACATATTATGTTAATACCTGAAGGCTTTGAGGGCATATTACACCAAATATTTAATTAAACACAGATTATTAAATACATGTGATTGCATTTGCAGAATTCATTTTTCTTGATAAATCAAGCATCAGGTGTGTGTTTATATAAGTCATGGCAGCAGGTCAAGACTTGGGACATTATGTTCCAGTGGATCACCCGAGGATTAGGACTGAACCAGGTCTAAATCCCCCACTGCTCCGACTGACAGATCATCTGTACAGGGCACAGGGCAGCCATAAGGTCAGAGCTGTATATGTTTAAATGGGGGACATTATGGTGAGTTAAAGGAGAAACAATATGGAGGGCACAACACTGTTTGCCATTACTCCAGGTATGGAAGAATCGGCCTGTGGACAATCATCCTTAACAAATGGAACATTGAGCCTCAGAACCTGAATACTGTTCAATATTCTTCGCTGCAAACATGCAACATGAACTTGTAATAGTGATAAATAATAATAATATAATATAATAACTATAAAAACTATACATTTATAAGGGCATGCATATAAATAGTAAAAGGAAAAAAATATATACAATAAAATAGCAAATTTAACAAAGAAGCTGTCCTTCAGTCAGTTGGACCTGACACAGATGGAGACTCTGCAGTGTCCACGGAGAAGAGTGTAGTTCAGCTTGATCACAAGAGCAAATGATGGTCTCTCCAGTCGGGACAGAGGCATTTGTCTCTGATATCTCCTCTCCTCCACTTTCTATCAAGCACTTGTAATTGTTTAGATTTGGAGCAAATGATATCTCCATTACTTTTCATAGATCACTTTGTTTAGGTTTTAAAAATGTACTTTGCTAACTTAGACCAGAATCCAATATACGTCATACAATGAAATTACTCCAGACAACTTTCACCAAACTTGATATTTCAGTGGTAATTGTTGACATTACCATCAATTTGAACTGCTATTGCCCCCTCTGCTGGTCATTTGTATAACTACATTTTATAACTTCCAACGTTATAGGGTTGTTTTCTGGACACAGACATTACTTTTTTTCGTTATAGCTGCTGAAATTGTGCAGGTATACTCAGACACTTATGGTTTGTGCAGTGGCTGTTCCCTGTCGTATTTGGCCCCGGGGTGACTGTCAGTGGGTAGTGAGAGAGAGGGACTGACTCACTTGCTGTCGCATGCTGATCTTGTGACTTTTACTCCCACCACGTTCTCTGCTGCAGCCCTCTCCTTTGCTCGCCTCAAATGTCAAAGCAGGCAACATGTCCACAATGAGCAGAGGCATGGGGGTCCAATGATTACATGCTACTCATGTGTAATTAGAAGTAAAGCCTACATTATTATCAACACATTCTCCAAGTGGAGTTATGTCCTTTTTGTTTCTGTAATACATATGCTACTCCGACAGTAAAAGCAGCAAGTTGTAGAATTGTAGGAGATGTAGTAGTAATGGCAGTGGCAAGTGTCGGACACAATCATACTTTTACATTTCTGAGGGGAGTGTGTGGGTTTATATCAGGGATGCCAAACACATCTGGCCCACCTGGAGTGTTAATCTGGCCCCTCAGACAATTTTCTATTTTCACGGCACAGTGGTGCAGTGGATAGAGCTCGTGCTTCACAGCTAGAAGGTCCCAGGTTCCATCTCCGGCCTGAACTGTGCTTTTTAGTTTGCATGTCCTCCCCGTGTCTGCGTAGGTTTCCTCCGGGTTCTCCGGTTTACCCTACCACTACTGGCAATTTTTCAAAGAAGATGAAACTTTTTTTTTCACTGATAGCTAGTGGTTGTGTTAAGCCAACTGTGTTTACTCTTTTCAAACAATAATGATAATAGAAAGTACCAAAATTACCCTGATCAAAAGTTTACATACTGCAGTTATGGAGTATGTAAACTTACTTTTACACCTAATACCGTGTATTGCCCTTTAGCATCAATGACAGCTTTGAGTGTTTTGTGGTTGTAGATGAAGCTCTTTGCCCATTAGGCAAAGTCTCCAGTTCTTGAAAATTCTTGGCCAAGACTCCTGGTCTTGCGTGGACTGCACGTTTGCGATCTCCTCAGAGTAGTTCAATGATATTGAGGTCAGGAGATGACCACTCCAGAACCTTCACTTTATTCTGCTGTTGCCAATGATGTGTTTTGGATCATTGTCATGTTGGAACATCCAAGTCCAACATCCAACCCATGTGCAGCTTCTGGGCTGATGAGTGCAAATGATCCTCCAGTATTCTTTGATAACATGATGCATTCTTCCTCCCATCAATTTTGACCAGGTCTTTGTAGCTCACACATCCCCAAAACATCAGCGATCCACCGTGTTTCTCAGTAGGAATGATGCACCTTTTATCATAGGCCTTGTTGACTCCTCTCCAAACGTAGCATCTATGGTAATAACTTTGTTCCAGAAATGTTGAAGCTTGTCTCTGTGCTGTTTGGCATATTGTAAGCCAGATATTTTGTGGCATTTGCGTAGTAATGGCTTTCTTCTTGCAACTTGACCATGCAGCCCATTTTTGTTCGTCTCCTTATTGTGCATCTTGAAACAGCTACACCACTTAATTTCAGTTGAAGTTATTTGAGGGTTTTCTCTGCATCGCACACAATTTTATGAAAGTTGTTGCTGAAATCTTTGTTGGTCTACGTGATTGGGGTTTAGTTTCAACAGAATATCTAATTTTCCACTTCTTAATCAGAGTTTGAACGCTGCTTATTGGCATTCCTAGTACTTTGGATATCTTTTTATATCCCTTCCTGTTTTATGCAGTTCAATCACTTTTATTCCTGTGACAGTTCTTTTGCTTTTCCCCATGACTCAGAAACCAGAAACATCAGTGCAGCTCTGGATGGAAGATGCAAGGGTCTGTCAGGAGCCTAGAAATTCACAGACCTTTTATACACAGTAATTGGAAGCAAACAGATCACAGGTGATGATCGTTACCTTTAGTAGTCAGACACTTGTGTCAGCTTATGTACTTGTTTTCAAGCCAACTTTTGACCAGGGTCATTTTTGTACTTTGTATTATCATTATTTGAAAAGAGTAAACCATAGAGTGTATAACAAAGATGGAGATATAATTGTCTAGTTCTCCTCGAAGCATGCTAGCATACATGACTGCATGACTCTGGAAGCCGGAGGCTCCTTCCATGTAAACTTTTTGGCCCCTCTTTAATTCCTTTTTCGAAATAGGCTTGTTAATATCACCCTCAAGTGCTTGTTTTACCATGTGCTACACTGTCCTCTTTGTCTTTTAATATTTTCAACATTAAAAGAGAACGTACCTCGCACATACCTAAATATGGCTTTGGCTCCGCAAATGCAACATGGCTGCGGTTCAAATGCTAGCAAGAATAAGCTTTGTTAGCTCTGGCTGAACGCAATGGGGAAAGCTGCGCAGGCTCCGTCCATCTATTTTATGGTCTATGGAGTAAACACAGTTGTTTCACAATAAATGGTTGAAAGAGTTCTTATACCTCCACGCAAGGGCGTAACGTTTGATCGAGTATTGGGGGGGGGCGAAACTGAGCCCCCTATTGTTTGGACAAAAAATTTGGGGGGGGTTACATTGGTCAGGTTTAAATATTGGAGGGGTTATAACCCCCTATCCCCCCCGTATTTTACGCCCTTGCCTCCACGCAAGATCTCACCCCATGGGGTCAAAATGATCACAAGAACGGTGAGTAAAAATCCCAGAACCACACGGGGGACCTAATGAATGACCTGCAGAGAGCTGGGACCAAAGTACCAAAGGTTACCATCAGTAACACACTACGCCGCCAGGGACTCAAATCCTACAGTGCCAGACGTGTCCCCCTGCTTAAGCCAGTACATGTCCAGGCCTGTCTGAAGTTTGCTAGAGAGCATTTGGATGATCCAGAAGAGGATTGGGAGAATGTCATATGGTCAGATGAAACCAAAATAGAACTTTTTGGTAAAAACTCAACTCGCCGTGTTTGGAGGAGAGTTGCATCCAAACAACACCATACCTACTGTGAAGCATGGGGGTGGAAACATCATGCTTTGGGGCTGTTTTTCTGCATAGGGACCAGGACAACTGATCCGTGTAAGAAAATAATGAATGGGGCCATGTATGGTGAGATTTTTAGTGAAAACCTCCTTCCATCAGCAAAGATGAAACGTGGCTGGGTATTTCAGCATGACAATAATCCCAAACACAGCGCCCGGGCAACGAAGGAGTGGCTTCCTAAGAAGCATTTCAAGGTCCTGGAGAGGCCTAGCCAGTCTCCAGATCTCGACCCCATAGAAAATCTTTGGAGGGAGTTGAATGTCCGTGTTGCCCCAACACATCAGTGCTCTAGAGGAGATCGGCATGGAGGAATGGGCCAAAATACCAGCAACCGTGTGTGAAAACCTTGTGAAGACTTACAGAAAACGTTTACCTCTGTCATTGCCAAAAAAGGGTATATAACAAAGTATTGAGATGAACGTTTGTTATTGACCAAATATTTATTTTCCACCATCATTTGCAAAAACTTCTTTAAAAATCAGACAATGGTATTTTCTGGATTTTTATTTCTCATTTTGTCTCTCATAGTTGAGGTGTTTCTATGATGAAAATTACAGGCCTCTCTCATCTGTTTAAGTGGGAGAACTTGCACAATTGGTGGCTCACTAAATACTTTTTTTCCCCACTGTATATCTGCACAAGAAAGTCCTGTACCTTCTTCCGGAGTGCAAAAGTGAGTACTCAGAGTGTAAGGTGTGAGTAGAGTCTGACATAATCCTGCGGGCCTGGCTGATGGTGGGTAAGGTAATACCATAGCGCAGGATGGACTGTTTTGACTGATGGATGTTTTTACACACCCCAAACTCTCTGAGACGCCGCAGGAAGTGGAGTCGCTGGTGATCCTTGGCGCAGACCCTGGTGACCTGTGTGTTCCACCGCAAGTCATTGTCCATATGCACTCCAAGGTACATGATATGAGCCTACAGGCCACTGTAGTTGTTATGTCATCGGACCACCAGAGGCTTTTGATTTTTCTAAACCGGCTGAATGGACAATATGGCGTCGCCACTTTGACCGTTACAGAATAGCGTCGAACTCGAAGCTCGACAAAGACAGCGGTGAGGTTCAAGTCAACACGCTTCTCTATGCTTTGGGGAGAGAAGCCGAAGCCATATATGATTCATTTCTATTCAGTGATAATGAGGAAGAAAATGAAGACGAATGTCAACCCCTCAGAAAGGGGTTGACATTGAGACTCACTCATTTCTTAATAAGTATGTGTGGCCTGATTGAATTTAAAGCCAAACTGAAATCAATGAACAATAAACGAGCATAAGCAGCTGACTGTTCTAGGTGTTTTAACAACAGATGCATTATAGCACAAATAGCATCACTGGTGCTCCACTTATTCCTGTATGTAAATTGGAATTGATCCACTAATGGTGGATCTGTCTGTCCTGTCCACGAAGCTTGGCTATTAAAAGCCTCTCAAGCGACTTCATAACATTAGAAGTGATAGCCACTGGTCTACAGTCGTTATCTCTCTGTGGGCACGTTGTTTTTGGGATTGGCACAATAATCGATCTCTTCCATAGCCTTGGCACTCTATGTGTATCAATCGAAAGCTGAAAAAGCCTGCGCCAGGCTGGAGTAAGCTCCTTTGCAAAAGTTTTAAGAAGAAAAATAGACATGCTGTCTGGCCCAGTAGCTTTCTTAGTTTGCTTTCCTTTTGAAAACCTTCCTAACTGCTGCCTGATCAATCAGGATTCTGTCATTACTGTCCCTGTTACAAATTACATTATCCACGTTAGTAGTTTTAGTACAGTGTAGTTTAACATTAAAAAACAACAACTTTATTCAGGTTGCCAGGTTTATCTTTCCCCAAAATGTCTTCATGGGGTTATGGTGGTTGAGGACCAGGATCAAGCAACAGCAGCAACAGCAACAGAACGTCTACACAGCTCTGTTTTAGCCGCGCTGTTGCATTGAGATATACTGTGCAGGATAGTAACTCTGTCCAAACATAATGTCAGGTTCCAGGTGTGTGAGACATTCCTTCACTCATGGTTATGTAACACGAGGCATTTTGGGGGCCTCGTTTGGCACACACAAGATACAGCGGAGAGAACATGTGCTACGGTGGCTCTTAAAAGTCAAATAACTGATACGGAGTACAAAATGAAACAGAAAAGAATATCAATAATTCCCATTGAAGTTTGTGAAGGGCTCAAGAATCAAAGCAAATTATTTTCCTCATAAAACAGTTACAAAAGAAAGCAAACCGACAAATTAACACATACTTAATTTGCTAAAAGAGTGGTGTAGTTGCTTCAATCACTTTTATTATCAACTTTGACACAATAGTTTTAGCTGAAGGTCATATGAAAAGAACTTCCTTGTATTACTTTCTCAAGATTCAATGCGGTTTTCAAAAACGATCCCACAAAAAACTCCCACGTTTTATACAATGAGTGGCTCCAATTGACTTGGATGTCGTATAAATTCAAAAACACTTATATAACACTGTCTATAATTAAATTTGCATTGCATCAAGAGCCCGAGAACCGAGTGAAATTAGTCAGGATTTCTCAGCGCATATTTTACTGTCCCCTGCCCAGGCTGCAATGTCTCCTCGAACCAGGTTGTAATATTGTGAAGTGTTGGCGCCCTCTAGCGGATTCATTTTGTAGTTACAGGTTTTACGATTGTTATTGAGAAAGAAAGAAAGAAAGACCACAGATGAAAGTGAATATGTTTATATGATTCAGAGCGTTTTGACAAATCTATGTGGATCAAAAGAAGGCCCTTCGCACATCTACACATAAATTCTCACTTTTTGAAGTTTGAGAGTGTGCGAGAGATTCATAGTCAAATCGCTTACCCATTATAGCCTTCAGTGGCGCTGGCTTTATTCAATAGCGTCGAGGGCACAGTCAGTCATCATGGTTTGGGAGTGGCCATATTGGACTTCGCCCAGGACTGGATCCAGGTCAGATCAGAATAAAACTAAAATGGATCTAAAATAGAATTAAACTGGACTAAATTGGGTTTACTGGGTTAATTTATGTAGTACTTTTCCTACTCGCTAAAATGATCCAAGAGCATATCTAAACCAGACTTTATACAATAAAAGATGAATAAAATAATTGCCATGTAAATTAATGAAGTCTAAAATTGCACAGGATCCTGAATACCACCTGAAGAAGTCCAAGTATCACCGTTTGACAACCACAAGTGTAGGACGATAGGAAATGCAATTTACTCACACAATCAGTGTTAAATTAATCAAATAAATTGCAATTACAATTCATAGTATTCTTGCATAAATGTTATGTGCACTGGCTTCCTGTAGCAAAGAAAATAAACTTTTACAGTCTCTTCATGGTTAAGCACTAAAGTACATCTCTGACATAGACCCATATGAACCATTTCAGCTAAGAACCTCAGGGAGTGGTCTCCTGTTAGTGCCCAAAGTCAGGACTAAACAAGGCGAGGCTGCTAAAATCTGCCACAGTCCTGAAGATGCGAGACCATTAAGCCCATAGTATACATGAGTTTCAGCTGACATGATCGGCTAGCGGAACTTATGTTGTTATGTTATGTTGGACTCTCTGAAAAAATGTATGTTTGTTTGAAGATGCACAATATAGTGCCTCTCGAAAGTACTAATACACCTTCAACTTTTGCACATTGTGTCATGTTTACAACCATAAACATAAAGATTTTAATTAGAATTGTTTACGGAAAGTTCACACACAAGTAACACACAACTGTGAAGTGAAAGCAAAATGATAATTGATTCTGTTATTTTTCAAAAAATAGAAAACCAAAAAGTCTGGCATGCATAAGTATTCATACAGCATGAGTTAATACTCACAAGTATTCATACAGCATGAGTTAATACTTTGTGGAACCCCCTTTTGCTGCAATAACAGCAGCAAGTCTTTTGGGGTATGACTCTACAAGATTTGCACATCTAGAGACAGAAAGTTTAGCCCATTCCTCTTTACAAAACAACTCAAGCTCTGTCAAATTAGATGGAGAGTGTTTGTGAACAGCAGTTTTCAGGTCTTTCCACAGATTTTCTATTGGATTTAGGTCTGGACTGGGCCATTCTAACACATGAATATGTTTTGTTTTAAACCATTCCATTGTAGATTTAGCTTTGTGTTTAGGGTAATTGTCCTGCTGGAAGGTGAATCTTCGCCCAGCCTCAATTCTCTTGCAGACTCTAGCAGGTTTTCCTCCAAAATGTCCCTGTATTTGGCTCCATCCATCATCCCAACTATTCTTATAATCTTCCCAGTCCCCGCTGAAGAAAAGCAGCCCCATAGCATGATGCTCCCCCCACTATATTTGACACTGGGGATGGTGCAGCTGTAATTATACTGAGAGTAGATCACACACAGGTGGCCTCTATTTAATCATTCGGGGCAAGATGTGAACATTCAGTAGACATTAGGAATGTAAGGCAATTTAATGCACTCAGCAAAAAGCTGTATGAATACTTGAGCACACCCCACTTTCCACTTTTCTATTTTTAAAATAATAATCATTTTGCTTTCACTCCACAGTTGTCTGTTACTTGTGTGTGAACTTTCAGCAAAAAATTCAAAATAAAATCTTTATGTTTATGGTTGTAAACATGACAAAATGTGCAAAAGTTCAAGGTGTATTAGTACTTTCAAGGGGCACTGTATGTAAACTTTTGATCAGGGACATTTGGCTAGTTTCTCCGGCTTTCGGAGTTTGACAATAAATGGCTTCACACTAACCATGAGTGCAATAAAGGTTTTTGTGTTATCATTCATATTCTATGAAATGCTTAAGTTCACATACCCTGACAGAAACTTTTGAGCACAACTGTGACAAACCTTAAGTTCAGGCTGAAAATGGCTTTGTTTAGCCTCACATATTATTTGACCATTTTTGTAGTTTGGTTTAAACTTTTCATGATTGTATACTGCAATCACACTAAATAAAAATAATTTATTTTTTACTGTGATTGCAGTGTCCAAAACTTGGTTAGATGATAAGAAGGGTTTTGATGTGGAAATGGATGGGTATGAATTACTAATATTGAACAGGACTGGTAAAAAAAAAAAAAAGGTGGGGGAGTAGCAGTACATGTGGATACTGACCTCAGAAGTAATGTGGTTTGCAATAAGTCTATTATCATTGATGGTATCTTGGAATGTCTGTTGAAATTGTAGTTGCAGAATCAAAAAAATATATAGTAAGCTGTTTATACAGAACACCTGGATCTTGCATAGATACCTTCATTCAGAAACTGAATGATCTGTTTAACAATTTATATAAGACATGCATTGTATGTGGTGATTTTAATATAAACCTTTTAAACCCATATAATAACATAAAAACCACAGACTTTATTACAACAATGTACAGTAATAGCCTTTTCCCCCTTATCCTCAAGCCAACTAGAATCACAGTTGAAACGGCTACACTAATTGATAATATGTTTACAAATGCATTTGGAGACAAAATTACTGCCCGATTACTAATCAACGACATTAGCGACCATCTTCCTGTTTTCTGTATTTTTCATGATATGTTAAGAAAAGAAAAGTCCTTTGAAACAGCTCGTCACAAATTAATTAGACATAGATCGCCAGAAGCCATGGCAGACTTCAAGCAGGATCTTTGGACCCAGACATGGGATGAGGTCTATGCCCATTTAGACCCTGACTTGGCTTTTAATGCCTTCTTGTCCACTTTCACAAAACTTTATAACGTGCATTGTCCACTTAAAATGCATAACGTTAAACATAAAACTGCATCTGAGAACCCATGGTTAACAAATGGTATAGCTAACGTATGTAAAAAGAAAAACCTCTTTTTCCTCAAAGTGTAGTAGACATATCGGTGCCACGGAGACAAAAGCCATGTTTTTGGATGAAAGACGTTTACTTTGCTCCAGGCCAAATCTTCCCCAGTCCTGGTGGTAGTATTTAAGAGCAACCTTATGGAGACATTATGAAAGTGGACATATCATGCAAATACATCTTAAAAACAGGCTTAAAATCTCATTAGGATATCTGTGCATTGATATTTTACATTTTATAAATTCGTGCCTCAAGACAAGACACAAATATCTAAGCCGATAAACAGATTTGCATCACAAGCTACTGTGGGCTCAAAACAACAGTTGAAAATGAGAAACAATGTAAAAAGATACAGGTACAGAGAACTAGTGACATAGAGATTGCACCGACATCTCTGAATAAAGATTCAGCTACAAAGTTTTTAGAGCTTTAGTATAAATAATCAGAGCACCCCATGTAGCATCAAATTGGGATGGCTGACCTCTCAGGTCATATTTTATTTTTTCCAAATCAAGATAATGTGAAAGGTCCCTGAGCCAGTGTGAGGGTTTAGGAGCATTGGTTGATTTCCATTCTAATAAAATTTGTCATTTGGCAATTAAAGTTGCAAAAGAAATAATGTTCTTTTCATATCTTGTAAGTGACTTAGGACTGCAACTGAAAAAGGTTCCAAAAATGGCTACATCTGCAGACGGTGTCAGTACAATCCCAGTTGTCCCAGTTTTTAATGTGAAAAAGTTGGTCACCCTATGTTAGCTTTATGTAATATCTCTAAACAAAGCTCATGATGAAGCCCGCCCCATGAGCCACACTCACCTTCTTGAGTTTCTTGGCCCATGGTTTCTGGGCGCGTGTGAAGCCCGTGTCGATGTCCTGCGTCTCTTTGAATCCCCCGAAGACCTTTTTGTGGAAGTTGTCCTTCTGCCACGTCCTGACGCGGTCGCCGTCCTCCGCCACCAGAGCGCGGCACATGGCGGCGTGCAGCGAGGTCAGACGGTCCGCCGAGGTCATGAAGCACTGCCAGGCCTTCAGCAGAGAGCCGTACAGAGGACCTGACCAGAGGGGGACAGCCGGAGGTCAGGGGTCAGTCAGGGAACGTGAGGAGACACGCTGTGAATGGTTTCTCTCATCCTTGATTGTGGAGCGGGGGGAGGGGAAAGAGGGGAGGGAGGGAGGGGAGGGAGTTCAGCTTCCCGATGGCCCTGTG
>OMNZ01016541.1:3795-14301 GCA_900303255.1 Lesueurigobius sanzi
GCCTCTTGAACGCAACATAAAGATTCTCAGTGTACATGATAGATAGATGGATAGATAGACTGTTTCCACAGTTGTCACAGTACACACATAACAGACAAACAATAACCATATCGACCATATAACCAATAACCATGTACCACACTGTACACTGTCAAACTTGCAAAAAGTGAGATTTTATTGACAAGAGCAGGAGATTTTTCATTGTTAGATATGACCTCTCCAAAGTGCCTTCTCTTTACTCAATCCTATGTCGTTAAACAGAATAATATTCTCCCTGATACAGATTACAGATAGACACTATGACGAGGATACAACTGAAAAACTTTTCAAAATGATAACAACTCATCTACAAGTTTCCACAAACATCCTGATGTACAATTCTCAGTATGAAGTAGCGGTACATCATAAGTACTGTCTCCGTCTACAGAGCGTACGATGGCAAGGCAAGGGTCAGACTAGACTAATTAGTTTTCCAGCGGAGAATAATTGAGACTATTTTACAGCATAATGTTCGAAGCTACGGGCCTTGGCCTTAACATCGAGAAATAAAGTCTTTTTCACGGCTGCTGCTGCTCTCACCTTCGCAGCTTTTCACATTATGCCAAATATCTCTATTTTCTTCTCACGCAAGACTCACAACCAAGTTCACAAACTGTATGAAGGGGCAGCGGTGTAACATGCAGACGAGGCAGAGTAAACAATCACTGAATGGTTAATTATTACATATAAGCCAGTGGTCAGTCTTTTCATACGAAGAATCACATAAGGAAATAATTGACAGGACAATACTGTACTATAGGACTAAACCAAGACTAAACCATGACTAAAATGTTTCTGAATAAGGATTTACCTGCAAGAGAAGAACATAGAGAACTGAAGAGGAGCCGAGTAAGTTTGAGACAGGGCTGCACAACATACTGTATTGCCAAGTTTAATGTTGAAAAAAGCTGCAACATCACCAAAGATTTCCATCCAACTAAGATGGACACATTTTTGCTAGCTCCAAAATCAAACTCATGAAGGGTCATCAGGTTTTGTCATGACTTTCCTATAATTTAATTCAATTTTAGCAGCTTTTCAGTCTTGATTTATTTATTTCAATATTTATAACATTGTCTTCAAAGTATTCAAGATTATTCAAATATCTTATTTTTATAGTTTAGGTGCTGTCCGCAAAGAAAACACCAAGGTTATATCTACAGCAGTGGTTCTCTACTGGTATGACGTCAGGACCCACCATCACCCATGGACAAGAAGTCACGGCCCAAATGAGAATTTTTATTTCCAACCCCTAAACATTTTGTGGTTTATGAATCTATTAAAACACTGTATTTTCCTGCATATTAAGGATATCAAGCGGTAACCGGTTTTACGATTACCTCAGTTGTAAAAGATGGGTTAATTGTGAGAATCCTAGGACTCAAGGTAAATCATTTCTTATGAGCTGCAGTGCATGTGTCCAAACAGAGTGGACTAAATGATAAAGGCTGATGAAGTGGCTTCCACTGTTTCACCAAAAATACATGAAGTCAGCAACAGGTTAAATAATCCAATGTGCAGAGAGTAAATCTTATCCATCTTTGCTGATAATTGCAAAGGAAGAGTCCCAAAAGAACCATGTGCAACGGTGCATTTATGTCACGGCAGAGATTACATTAACTGAAAATGATCTGCCAATGACAGAATATTTTTAGTTCTGACAGAAAATGTTGAAGGCTGTCTTTCATTTTGAAGGATTGAAAATCAAGCCATCGTCATCTTTTGAGAGTTTTACACAAGTTTTAACACAATGTAGTTTCCAAATTCATGTTCCATGATTCTGCTCACAAATTATATTTAGATTTGCATCCATTTATCCGGCAATCTGTGTTTTCTTACATTCATAATACTAGGTATATCCAGTAAGGATGGGTCAAATGCAAATTAATATCTTAATTAATGAAGGATAAAAGTAGCAGATTTTTACAACCCCGTCCTTCAAAATGACAGAGAAAAAAGGTGAAAATACAAGCGCATGGAATACAGACAATCATATTTTTAAAGTTAGTTTTAGCATGGGCTGAATGTGCAATAGGTTTTTAACTAAAACAAATTATACATTACCTTGTTTCTGTTTAGGGAAAGTTTGAACAGAACTTTTTGTAAAATTTTGAGAAATGTTCTGTAATGCCTTACTTCCAATAATTGTGAATAATCGCTAAATCGTGACTCAAACATTTTGTATCATGACATCTCTACTGCATATTATTGTTGATTTAAGCAATAAACAAATATATAAAGCTAAAATTATGGTCAGAAGAACTCCATTCAACACCATTAATTTAAACAGATAAATATTAAGAATTGTTTTCTAGGAAAAGCTAGTGACCCACTATTGTGTCGTGATCCACCGCTTGAGAACCACTGATGAGGTAGTTCAAAATCATGATTCAAAATGTAGGTTTGCTGTATTTCTAAGTGAAATTTGTATCATCAGAATCGAGAACAAACTGGTGGATGGGTTTTTTCCGCGCTCTTCCCCTCTTAAAGCTGTTCTAATTACACGCTTATTAGCCAAGAAGGACTCAGGTGCTTGAAGAGGAAAACCAGCATGTAACGGTGTCAGGAAGGCCGCGCCAGCCTGCCACCATTAGCAACATGAATCCCAGGTTGTTTCCAGAGCACTGTCAATCACCTCAACCCCCCGTCCCAACACAAACCGAGGACGTACACAAACAAGTGCCCGACCAAACAAGCGCCACCCACTGAAAATCAAATCAGCTAATTAAGACGCGGAGAAGTCATCCCAAACAGGGCTGGACAGCTGTCTCACTGCTCCGACCTCAAAAAGGGGGAAATAAAGGAACGCCGGGCCATGTAATGTGATTTAGACATAATGCTCCCAGGTTAAAGGGTGATCGCTAGACCGCTGGGCAGAGGCAGAGCAGCTGACAGCCGCGTAACTAACCATGACGGATGACAATTCAATGGACTGCCCACTCCACACACACTTGTGGCAAGACAAATGAAGTGAGGGGGAAAAAAGAAAGCATGACGCTCACAACTGGACTGGAGATTCCCCTGCAAAATGTTTGGTTTGGTGTTTAAAATATGCAGATGGACAATTCAAATGCAATGTAGACCTAAAATGCAAAATAAAAAAAATATTTAGCAATAATATCTAAAATCAAGAGTCAGTTCACGGCATACTGTATGTCCAGCATCAACATTGGAGAAGGCAAAGTGTGAACTGCTAAACTAATACAATAATCAAGACATTTCAGAGTATGTTTAGGTCTAAAATAGAAAGCTATGATATTGTACTAACTAACTAAGAGATGCTTGTATAGTTTATTTAGAGAGAGATGCTGAGACATTACTATATTTTTTATTTTTATTATTATTATTATTATTACTATTACCTGTTTTTTACAAACTTATTTCCTTCTTTGATGGCACATTTCCTGACTTTTTGCACCCCCCCGTGTGAAGAGCTGTTGTAACAAGTGAATTTCTCCATTGTGAGATCAATAAAGAACTACATTTCGTCTGGCCAAAATGATTGCAATTCAGAATATCATCACGGCAATTATTGGAAAATGTCTTATGGTGAATTCAGTTTCGATTCTGGGGCCGTGGTTTGAGAAGTGATAAAACTAGTATTGTCAGCAGATGATGCTTCTAAACTGCTATTATACATCGTTTTACTCCTTTACAGTATTACATTTCAGGTCCATAAAACACTGGAGATGCAAGACAAAAGAAAAACCCTCAGTTTTCAGCGTTCGGTTATTGCAGTATTTAAAATTGCGATGTCGATTCAATTGCCCTAATTCAAATTGCAATTGAAATCCCAGAGTGACAAATATTTCAGGATGGGCATCTGATGTAAACGTTATGTAAAATCAATACGAGAATCTCTGCAGAGTCTGAGCCGACACCAAAGAGTAAAGCCAAAAGGAGATTTAGCACAAATGATGAATAGCGGCACATACTTACACCATATTTCAAGGGTTTTACTGTAAAAGGTTTCAAAAATCTTTGTGTGTAAGTTTGAAGGCTCTTTCTAATTTCCTCAAAACCCAAATTTTGACTTGACATTTCAAGGCCCTCATTCGTCAGGACCCTGAAATTTCACCAAGCCACACAATCCACTGTGAAGGCATAAAACTGAATCTAGCACATAAAGAAGAAACCAGCAGGTAGTTTATGATAAAGGGTCCAAGACCAAGTCATCGAAATTACCAGGGAATTTAAGGAGGGCTTGGGAAGGAGGAGGTGAAGAATAGACACGAGGCGGGGTGGGGGTTAAAACATTTCACCCATTATGCTCCCACACTCCGAGAAATTAATAGGAGAAATTAGCAAAGCAATTACCACTTTTAATTGGAATAATTCTTCTGGCCTTGTCACAGCTGCATCCGGAGGTAGACTGCGAGCCCCTGCACATGTACACTTCGCTTTCACCCTTTCACAACCTCTATTATTAATCGCACAAATTTCCGTGGACCTCTTTTAGCCTTTGACATGCGAGCTATCTGAGGGTGAACTGCTGTCAGCCTTACAGAGATTATTATCTGCTGTTAGGATCTCTCTGCCCTCACGCAGCCGCGCTCTGCACCTCCATCACTTCTCCTCTCCTGCTCCTGCGGCAGGGAAACAATGGAGAAGCCATTTGTGACAGAGGAAATGGTTGTAATTAACTAATGAGCTTTAATACAGTGTGCAAGATCTGAAGCCTCTTTACCACACAGCATATGTGACTGATCCATCTGCAACGTTTTAGCAAGATTTCTCTGAGCTACGTAGCATCAGTACATAGAAATGACACAAATGTGAAAAATAAAATCCAAAAGCAAGGATGATTATAAGAGCAATGTTTCAAGCCTGTAACCAACAAAATAAGTATCCTTCAGATGCAACCCTCTTCCTTTTAGAGAATGCAGCATTTGCATTCCAAGCATACATTTTGTTATTCATCCTTTTCAATGAATCTTTATTATCATTATCTGGACATGATTCCTATTGATTTATTTCAGAAACAAGCATATTAATAAACGCTTCTGTATGCAGGCAGACTGTATAAAGTACTGTGTCGTCATCCTTATTGTGAGACATGACAAAAGAAGTATTTCATTTGGTCTAATTACGGTAACAAAACAAGACTCCTGTAGCTGCACCGTCTCAGATGCTGAGGCTCTTAGCTCCATCTTAAAGATTCATTGATCATATTGACTGTATTTTCACACAGCGGAGGCGGCAGCATCTGTTGACCCTGATATCTTTGACTTATTTGACTTTTCCTGACACAGAAAGATGGTCGCCCGAGTTGAAGCCCTTCAGATACGTTTAGCTACAATACGTTAACAGTGGTTTGTAGAAGTGATTCCCTCTGGGGCCACTCGCAAGAATGTCCTGCCCTGATGGGCTGATGGGAATCAGGGCAGATCAATAAGCAATGATAGACTTCTGCTGTCCACTCAGCTAATCCTGTTAGTGATAGCTGTGGATTTAATCGAATGGTTGCTCACACCATGGACACTCAGACAAGTGTATGGTTGATCACACTCCAGAGTCGCCCTCCAACATTCTCTGGATAAGATCAGAGCACTCCTCTGTGTCACTGTTGAAACAAGCATGTTTGATGCATGATTCATGCTGCGGTTTAAAGAGGTTCAGTCTGTGAAATACTCCCTTTGCTTATAGTCCAAGTTGGACCATTTTCATCGCAGCTAAAGGGACTCAATTTGTCCCTATGATCATTCGATAAAGAATCTCGTTTTTGATATGGAGATCAGTACAACGCAAAGCAGTGTATGGGAAGCTGAGCCGAAATGGACTTCCTTTGAAATGCTCATCTCTCACATGCCGTATACATATCAAAGTGACATAAACCCTGATAACTACACTCAATACAGAAGCTCACATATGTTGCAGAGTATGTCTGGGTTAATACTGTAACCCCCTCCTCCTATGAGTGAATAGACATTATAAAAGCCGGCCCCAGTGGCACATGTTTAAAGGTACATTAAGAGAGCACATCAATTGTAGATGACATAATCCCCAGCCCTCTTTTCAGTCGCTTTCTCACTTCCTTAATCTTTCCGTTCTTTAACCCTCATCTTCTAAGAGGCTGAAAGCTCCCTTCATCTTGTCCTCAAGCTAGCACAGAAACCGCAAGCTGCCTGGGGAGAGAGCACAAGAAGAGGTATTACTCAAGTCTGATTAAATTAACGCTGTGATGCAGATTTTTCCCTTTTTACGCCTTTCTCCGTATCCAACTGTGTGCCGTCTTTGAAAATTAGAGGAACTTGTTACACGAGGAAACTATATTTGCATGTGCCATAAGATTAAAATTAATTGCCGAAGCGTGAGGAATTAACAGTGTCCATGGTTGGGGAATCTTGGGGATTTTGATAAATAAATAATAGAAGATGGGTGATAAAAGACTAAAGTATAACCTCCTTCTAACCCCCAGCCCAAACTGCTATCCTCAAAGCAGTCACAGTGGAACCAACCCCAGTAGGAAGGCTGTAATTACCAGGCTGCTACATCCTAATAACAAGAGGTTTACATAAGTCCCGCCTGAACAGCTCATTATTCACAAACTCTCCTGTGTCTTCTCTTTTTAATAGTGTGTAAAATAATAGTCTGTGGGCTAGCATGTCTCATTCACTTGGCAAAAGTTCACTTTTAAAGCTAAAGCTCCATTTACTTCCTTTATATGAATCCCTGTACAGACACTGATTGAGTTAAATCTATCCAAGCTAATTAATCATTTCCATTGTGTCAATTATTGTTGTATAAAAGGTGCTTAGTTGACACTAATTCATTCAGTGTAGCACCTCTCGTTTTGTCTGATCAGTACAATATGCCAACATTAGCAAGAAAGAGAATATAGCTCTTTAAAGCATATTAACTGTATTGAAATTGGACATTAGCCAAGACTTTACATAAGATGATAGCAGAACAGGAGCCAGCTGAGAGCACATTCATTTGCTGTGAATTGTGGGTGTCTTTTTGTGAGGCTGAATCAATTCTCTGGCCTTCAACCAGAACAAGTTCAGCATCAGTCCTCTCCACAAATATATATTCACCTCTGTTTCTGTCAGCTGCTTATATCATTTTCGATTATAAAAATGACCAGCAAATGGAAATTGTGCAATTTTAATACTTTTCTCCATTCAGTGGCTGAACCATTGCCATTGTCCTGCGTCTTCTTCATTGACCCCATCCTGCCTCCGCCCATCTGCTCCAACAAGGTGATGTTTATCTGCAGCAGGAGGAAATTAAAGCCTTGCTTCATGAGCTGCAGATATGCAAATCTTATATGGTGCAAATAGATTGCAGAGCTCCTCAGCGGAAAGTGTGTAAGGGACCACCCATTAAATTCCACTGATTTGAAATACAAATCATGACAGAGTGCTATATAACAAACATGAGGCTTTCCAAAATCTTAAAAGCAGGATATTATAAAAAGAAATGTCCAATGGTAAATAAAAAAGATGATGACTCTTGTGTTTACTTTGGTGACAGCTTCACATGGTTTAATAAGTCTTGTTTCAGTGGGTGCATCTGTTGAACCACAGGTGAATGCTTATCTCTCCGACAAACACCATGAAAATAAGTTCACTGTTATCACCTCGACATGGGGTGCGGATTTTCTTGAACCCACAAAATTGGCAAGTAATAGTGGCCATGCAAAACGGCTTGCATTGGAGTATGTAATTTTGATATGCATTAGTGTTATTGTGCGTGCGGTGTATGGGATGCTTCTTGGTGTGATTGCAGGGCTGACTTGTATTGTGGCAGGAAGGCAGACAGAGGCAGATAGTATTAAACCTGTCCTTGCCATTCCAATCTGTCTGCATGTTTCTCTTTATCATTCTGCAGTTTCTATCCACTTACGCTATAATTAAGTTTCCTGACCCCTGCCTCGCAGCCTTAACTAGACATTGGGAAATATACAGCCACTGCAGATCTCTTAGCCTGATGTGCTCACACCCTCCCGCCTCACTCTCTTGTCTCCTTCCCATTCGAGAAAATCTCTCTCTGCTGGCGCCTCTTTCTTTCACAGTCTCTATGGCGCTGTAATGAAATAAGAATTATTAATCGAGTAATTGTGTGGAACACATTAGTTTGCATTGAAATTCTCACTCTCATTTTCGATGCTTGATTATCTGGCTATTGGGCAGACGCCTCTGCCTCCCTTTTCCTCTCACACCTACCACAACACTCCAACTACATGCCCACACAAGGCTAAATCTCACTTGTATAAATGGCCTAATCTCTCTCTCTCAGTGTTGCTCGTATCAGACCGTATGATTGGTCCCATGGCGATGAGGGCACAGTTTTTACTTTAACCTATTTGATGGAAAGGCCGAACAGACAGAAAATAACCCCTAGCCTGTGTCTGAAAACATCAGCACCGCCATTCATCATGCAAGCCTTGCTTTAATCATAATTAGTCTAATTAATTTAAATCATTGCTGGACGTCTATCTAAATACAGTGACAACACAAAATGAACATCCAGCCTGGAGCATGGACCAGGCCATATACGTTCCCATAGTGAAACACACCCTGGTAGGATTAGAGCAGAAGAATAGAGGGATTATTATTTCATGACCTTTCAATCCGCTGCCTGTCAGGTTGAACTAAAGCCATATATGCTGCTAGAGGACTAATCTCCTTCTCCTTTTGTGTCCGCAAGGGATGTGTCATTTCTTTATCCCCTCTATCCAGATTTACTCCATAAAATAAACTTCCTAGCCTGATCTGATAAGAAGCCATCTCCTTACCGGGATAAGGCTGCAGCGGTGCCTCGCCTCCCTATCCCCCCCCCCCCCATAGACGTATTTTTTTGGGTGTCAGATAACTCAGACGAGGATGGGAACAGTCAGGAAATGCCACTTTGTCTGTCTGGAAGCAGGTGACAACAGAAAAACGACAGTGACTTGATTAGAAAACACCCCCCCCCCCCCCCCCCAAACGAACACAAGCTTTCTTTCTCTCTCTCAAAAAAGTCATAAAATCCCACATATTATCAAAACTGGTCATGTTGGGTGTGGGAAACATAAATAAATTGAAATTTGCAGGAAGACATACAAGTCAGTGGCCCACACTTCATTGCTATCAGTACATCTTAATTACTGGTAAATCATCACTGATCCATCTGTCACAGATCTCATCTCAAGCCATCGTTTCGCCTTTGCTCAAGCGGGCTGTATTTTGAATAGACAAGCTTAGTTTTTCCTTGAGAGGCAAGGGTAGGAATGTGAAAAAGCAAAAGAAATACATTCATTTTTTAAAACAGCCTCCCGTTGCTGGTGCCTAAATGTCGCAGCCTACAGGTGGCAGGAATGAGATCAACAAAGCAGCAGTTTGGAAGCAAGAAGTAAAAAGAGTTGAGGGGAAACACAATTGATCTTTCACCGAAAAATAAAATAAATAAAGCAAACACTTGCCACCACATGCAGCCGCTGTTTCTGTGATGCAAACAACAACAAAATCGAACATACAAACAGGGGAGAGCCTGCCTAATTGCAGCCATGGGTCACTTTTAGCCACACTCCACACTAGTAGGCTGCTTCATTTAAAACAGTGTCGGGGGTAAAAAAAAACAAAAAAAAAAAACAGCAGACGCACACACCTGGGCAAAACATTAAATACAAACATAAAAAAAAATGCGCGCAGACAAAGAGCATCACGCTGTGAAACAATCAGCGCCAGAGTCATTTGGAGCAATTAAATGGGCATAAGGAAAGGTGGAAAAGCGTGGAGTTAAAGAGAGAGAGAGAGTGAAAGAGAGAGAGTAAAATACATATAATTTTACAGTCTGGAAAAAGCGGC
This sequence comes from Lesueurigobius sanzi, assembly GCA_900303255.1. Taxonomy (NCBI): domain Eukaryota; kingdom Metazoa; phylum Chordata; class Actinopteri; order Gobiiformes; family Gobiidae; genus Lesueurigobius; species Lesueurigobius sanzi. The sequence continues at coordinate 13,626 of OMNZ01016541.1, forward strand.
ATAAAATTGACACGAAAGTATAGGCTAAACCTTGACATTTCTGGTCAAGATTTTCCATAATGTGAACGCTTTTTTTTATTTTTTTATTTGGGCGACGCGTAAACGATGTCGCCTACGTTAAGCTTTGGTAGCCTAATTTACGACGCCGTTTATTTACTCTTCAATGGTCAGGAGTGTCCCAAATTGGGCACGCGGTTTGACAGTGAGGACCCCCACTCCTGGCGGACGCGCGTGCTCCACTATTCTCCCCCCGCGCCTTTGATTTGAGTATTTGAGTCCCCCCTAGTTTCTTCCTCGCCTGCTCCAAACTCTCCGCGTTGTTACCGCGCTGAATGGCACAAAGCAAGCAACATTTGTCTCCAACAACAAGACCCCATCCGCAAACAGCCACGTCAGGCGGTTTTTTTTTTCTTCTTCTTCTTCTTCTTCCCTTCGCCCCTCCGTCTGCGGCAATTGAGAGACAGGTGCATTTTCGGGGGAAGACGCTGCCTATTTGCGACCACCGCGTCATCAATTTGGTTCAAAATAAAACTGCACAAACACAACGTGATGTGAAAAGATATTATTAGGGGTGGAAACGAAAAAACGACACGCGCTTTCCCCCTTTTTTTTTTTTTTTTTTTTTTTTTAAATGTCATGGTGATGGCGATATGAATCTGAGGATGCGGGGAGGACT
>OMNZ01016541.1:14321-35976 GCA_900303255.1 Lesueurigobius sanzi
GGAGGACTTTAGTGAGAACTGACTAATTACCCCGTGGACTGTCCTGATAGTGAGCAATAATTAGATTTACACAAAAGAGCCGAACTAGCATCTGAATAACAACAGCAACAATTTCAATGGAATTTTTAATTTGATTTCGGGCTGATTTATAAAAAGAGAAAAGGGAAGAGGTGAACAAAAATAGCGTGTCCCGGTAAAAAAAATAAAAATAAAACGAAGCATCAACTTTATGGCTTCGGTCTGGCCTGCGTGGTCACAATGAAAAAATAAACACGAACTAAATTAGCTATGCATTTCTAAACAATTCAGGCCAAATTATTATTAAAAAATCAATCTATTAAATTCAATGACGCCAAGTTTACCCAAAATATATTTTAACTGCATCATCTAACGCTTTTATGAGGAGATATTTACATAGCCTAGAAAAAATATTTAGGCCTACATTCCTAACTAATAAATCAAGATCAATATTAAAAAGTGTTAAACACTTTGCTGTGCATTTCACCAACAAGTATTCCTAATTCAGAAAACAAAATGTGTGCAGCAGCCTATAAACAGGATATTGTGAGGATATTCTGAGTATGTAGGACAGACTACATGCAAATACTGAGAGCTTTAGAAGATTAGAAGATAGACACAGAACCCATAGTGGGCTGAGAGGAGTGGGCTCTCCTCCAAGACTGTGTCCTATCTCCTCAGGACTGGAAAAAGCATCCTATAATCCGTTACCTTTCATAGTGATCTAAAGCCGATTTAAAACTGTCACTAGCCTAGTTTGTGTTTATTTCATGTTCATCTCCAGCTCAAGGCGATACGCTGCACACCCACTTATGACATTTGCGAGAGTGGAAAACGGAGCAGTTGGAAGAATAAAGGGAGGAAGGGAAGAGGTGGCGACGCATCCGACTGACCAGCACGGTGTAGGTGAGCTTATGAGAGGCCTGACAGCAGTCACTAAATGTCCTTGAAGGTTTCTGTGCCCAGGCTTCCAGGATTTTTATTTTTTTTTGAAGCTCACAATTTCATGCTTAACCCTCCCCAAAGTTATGCTCCTACTCCAAAAGTCCAGAGCGTGATGAGCAAACAGGCTGTCTCGCGCCACAGCGACACGGCACAACACAATCTCGCGCACACAATAACATACACTGACCGCTAAGCCAGCAGGCCTATCGGCAGACCACCTTCCTCCCTTTCTCTCCTGCTTCTCAAGGCCTTACTGTATTATTCTGTAAACAGCAAGAGACCAGCATTGACAGAGCTAATCACTGGCGGCGAGGGCTCTCTCTCTCTCACACACACACACTCACACACGCACACAAATACACACACATATGCACACAGACACCGAATGATTGACACACAATGGCAACAAATCTATGCAGTGCCCCCCTGTCTTGCTTTATGCTCTCTCTCGGAGCTGAAAAGACAAAGGGGAGAGGCTGGTGTGTGTGTGTGTGCGCCGTATAAGTCCGCATGGAGACAGCGGGGGGTGGTGGAGGTGGTGGTGGGGTGCGGGGTAACAGCGAGCGATGTCCAACAAACCGAGGCAGAGCAAGAAGTGAAGACGGTAAAGATGAGCTTGTGACTAACGCTGTTGCTAACCCTCCTGCTAATCCCCCCACTCTGTCAGGTGCAGCAGCCAATCTGGAGAGCGTCTCAGGCCCCTCTCATTCCAAAATGATCCCTGCGCTGGCTCCAGCCCAGACATCCACTGATCCTGTTATCATCTCGCCGAAGACACAGAGGAGAAAGAGAGGCAAAGACAGCCGCAAACACACCATGTCAGCTCCTTGCATTCCACCAGAACCATACGCCTAAGGGCCTGCTCCAATAAGAAGGTCAGTTATATCAATGCATCTGAAATCCAGGTCATGGCTCAGAGATATATGTAATTGCAATACATGCGGTGTCTATCAGCTTCTAAAACCTCGGTGCAAATCCGCTTTTATAGATGCACATAAACCTATAACCAGATTTTACTTTGGGTTAGTTTAGCTGCTCTGGAAATAAACTTGTCCTGTGCGTTTGACCCCTCTCCTGTCCTGATCTAGGCTAGGTTTGTCGGGACTTCCCACCTGAAGGATTAGCCTATTGAGCATGTTTTAGATGAGTGGTTCTCATCTGGTGGGTTGTGGAGCCGTTTTCAGTGGGTCTCAAGCCTTTCCCAGAGAACATCTATTGAAAAAGCATGAAAACACCAACTGAGTCTGTTAAAATGGTGTTTTTGATTGTTATTTCAGCTTTTTTAGATTTATTCAATACTTAAAGGAACAATAATCTGACGCAAAATACATGTTCACTTTATTTTCAACAGATTTAATGTGAGCAATATTTTCTAGTTTGTAATATTTTTGATTTGGGTCGTGGCTCATGGTCATAGGTGATGGTGGGTCCTTACGCCACATCAGTTGAGAACCACTGTTTTAGATTGATGGGGAAACTGGAACACCCAGAGGCAACCCACTGAGGGAGAACCTTCAAAGGCCCTACACAAACCTTGGACCTTCATGCTGGAAGGCAATATTGCAAGCCTAATACTCCCCAATGTTCCAGACTGTGTCAAAGCAACAACACATTTCATATGTCATATGTTTCCATGGTGTGACATCACCTGCTTCGCATCAATACTCCTTATCCTTATCCAATACTCAAATAAAGCTGTTAAAATATTTCTGAATGTCAGAATAAATGCACCAAATTGTGAAATTATTACCAACCTATTGTATTTGTTATTCAGCCAATTACGAAGCCTTATAAGTCTTATTATAAACTTAAAGACCTTTCTCGGTCATGTGACTTGGAATGGAATGCCGGCCTGTTGGTTGGCATTCCGCTGATTTGCTCCATCTGCTGCATGTTATTAACTGTTCTTTACAATGGCGTTACCGGACTTGACGCTCTCCAAGACGGTTCAGCACTTGAGTGGTCAGGTCAGACAACGATATCTGAACAAATGCTTGTTTGTCGGAGCTCAGGACCCGTCATGTGACTTTTACTGCCCACAAGACTCTGATTGGTCAGAGCATAGAGATATAGCATGTTTTGATTTGAATTGCTTGCAGCAAACCATTGTTGCCACAAAAGTTCTGCTAGCCGATGATGTCAGCTGAGAAAGGTCTATAGCATCAGTGGTTTTCCTGGGTGGCATGTGCTGCTTGTTGCCCAAGGTGACAGAAAGCAGTGTAGTTAATTAAAGAGTGGACAGCTCTTCAAAGTGCACTCACACACTCCTGGTATTGTCATGAGCACCACTCTCCTCCAACACAACCCCTTCAGAGTCATTTGCCTCTGTTTCTTAGGACATGGAGGGGCTGGCACTGCCCTTACGGACCCTGAAGCACACACTCAGTTGTTCGTGGACATGTGTAGATGCATAGGCTCATTCAGATAGCTCACAGATAACACGTTCAATTCACTTTGATGTTATCATTCGTGCCTTTCTCAGAGAAATATGAACCTGTCACAGGGGGCACGCGACAGATTTGTTACATAGTTCTACAGTAGATAAAAGCAACAATAGGGTCTGTGGCCCTGTGCTCTCTACATGCAGAGTTAGCAGGACTGCAGCACTAATCAGGAGGGATCACATCTGGCCTGACAGCAGCTGCATCACTGTTTAGAGGAGCTGCCAGCGTGAGAAACACACAGGTCGATTTCCCTTTCTCCCAGGACAGAGTAGCTGTTTTTCTCATTCATTTCTTCTTTCTCTAAGCTTTTCTTTGAGCTAGCCAATTAACCTGGGAGCAGGGCACTAATGAGTTCCCTCTGGTGGCTCTGCACCTCTCAATGGACAAGAGGAAAGAAAAGCTAGGGTGGAGGAAGAGGAGCGGGTCAGCTTGGATTGCTCCGGGCTGCAGGGGGGAACGGGCCAGACATGGCAAAAGTAGGGCTAAGAGACTGTTGAGCAGGGTGAATGAGGAAAGAGGGGTGACGACACCAGGTTTGGGGGCGAAATATGGGACAGGTTGATGCAAGAGGAGAGGGGCCAGCTCACCATCCAGCGGGCCACTACGGGCCTATCACCAAGACATTGTCAGCCAGACAATGGGCTTATCAGCCTCCTTTTCACACCAGTCTGATTAACTGGGAGGAATGGGAGGAAGAGGAGGGGAAGAATAAGGGCATGTCCTTGTACCAGCCCAGTAAATGTCAGGGAATGGGCCAGCCACTGGGAGCAGCCTTATGAAATAAGCATGCATCATTGTGGGAACGGGACACTTTAGAGCCATACTTGCTCACTTCGTTTTAGCAGCGGAGGGAGGATCAGCCATAATAAATCTACAAGCTGTGTAAATGTATCTCACACACCAGATTAGCAGAGCTGCGATAAGCACCTTTAAGCATCATTAGCTAAATTTGTGTGTCTCATCAGTCACATAAACACAACAAGGTGCACAGCACAGAATTATGGCCTGACCCCAGATAAAGGCAAATCAAACACTTACCTTGACATCAAAAAACATTCCTCATTCAAGCCATTATTATCATAATTTAGTATTAACATGTTAAAAAAAAAAGTTGAAAAACTGGTAATTAAGTTTTGCTGAAAATCTTAAGCATCAGGATGTTGACTGAATGCCTAAAACACAGTATGCTGCTAGTCTCTCATATACTATGCTGTTGTCCTTGTGCTATCCATACAAAATGTGATGATACATTCAAAGCCTGGCATTTGAAAGGACATACAAATGACTAAGGGTCTTTATCTGTGTCATTCTCCAATTAGTTTCCATATTGATCTGTGTGTTTGTTTACATGCTCTCTGTATCCTATTTGTGCAGCCTTGACATCCATCTGTCAGACAGAGGCAGGGGGTAGCAGGGCAATGTGAGAAACAAGCAGGGACAAATTTAGAAGGATGGAACTCTTATAATGTTCTGCTTAAAATATTAAAGGTTAAAGCTTTTTATCAAAAGACCTAATCCAATGAATCTGTAAAAGCTTACATTCTCATCGCTCAATGAGCATGGTTCAGAGTGTTATATAAAATGCTCACAGCACCAAGTGGGTGTACTCTCCGTGCTATTCATTTACTTTCTTTTTTTGCTCCCATTTCTAGAAGAAAGGGTTCAGTAATTAGAAGCAAGACCAGGTGGAAGTAGAAAACTGAAGAGGCCAGCACTAGCTCGGTCTCCTCCACAGGAGGAGCAGAAGAGGGTGGCTCAAGAGGAGAAAGGCCTAGAAGAATACTTGGAGGAAGAAATGAGGGACAGGGGGAGTGGTGGTCAGGCTTGGGAGCATATTGGGTCAAAGAAAATAAAATGTGTCATTTAGCCTAAGAAAGAAGATGAGAGCAGCATGCATGACGTGAGGGGGTGATGTGGGGGGACATAGCGGGGACGGCTGGGTGAGGTGATGGAGAGGTAGAGGCGAGGTTAGCTGTTAAATAAGGAGCGGGTCAGGAGAGAGGGGGAGGATGCCCACCGCGATACAAATGAGGTCTGCGGGTAGGGGGGCCACCCACAGGACAACTTGGCCAACAAAGCTGCTTCTGTCTTGGGCTCCCTCCTCCACAGACCTCCTTGAGTGGGCAGGATTCCATTAGCGGGCTGTAGAACCTGGGGTCTATTCAGTCCGGCCAGTCCTAACGCACTGCTACTGTGGACACATAAGCACACACACACGCACACACACTCATGTGCACACAGCCCTGCTAATTAATCCTCAGATTACCCAGCCAATTATTACCACACTTGAACTAATGAGAAATTATTTAAAGCATTTCCCGATTTCCCAATTAGGGTTTACATGCTCAGTTGGGCAGCAGTCTGCTTCAGGAAAACTCTTGCCTTTAAATAAAAAAAAAATCCACTGCCTTTTTCTTACATATATATTCATACCCACATACAAATCTTGGCCCGGACTAATCAGCCGTCTGGAGCAAGTCCCCGCAGTTAGAACGAGGGGGGACAAGGACAGACAAGAGCAGGAAAGAAATAAAACAACAAAAGACATGCTCCTTCTGTGCAGCAGCAGCAGCAGTACTGTAGGTTGCTCTTGTTAAAGCTGGGGACAGTGATTAGAAGAGACCACAATACAACCTGCCAGGAAACACATGCCAATTAGGTTACCAGGAGAACCACAGGCCCTCATTGCTATGGGAAACCCGCTACCCCTACTGCCGCACACATTCAAACAGGCCACTCGGGGCAGTATCCTTTACCCGCGAGCCATTGATGATCACATGGATAAGGGACAAGACCCCAGATCAAGGATAGGCCAAAGGGTTATGACAAAGGCTAATAGACACTAACTTCCAAATCAAGTCGGATGTTATGGTGGATTATCTAGCAGTGGATTACAAGTGTGGCTAGTACTGGGCCTTACTCAGACAATGACGAGGGTGGGAGACAGGAACACAAGCAGTCAGGGTAGGATAACAGAGGCGGGACTCTGGGGGCGGGGGGGGCATTATTAGTGCAGGCAGGGAATTACAAGCTCATCCATGAGTGACATGTAAGCTCGAGCTGCACACTCAAATGTTTACAACAGTGATATTTGCTCATCGCTTGATCTTATCACACCTCCATGTAATACTCAAGCTTTTGTTCTGATTTGTACGAGAACTCTCGCCACGTCTGCAGATGCAATAACCAAGAAGCAGATAGCAGCAGCGCAATGTTGAAGCCATGTTGTCCTGAGGAGCTGTGACACGACCCAGCCAGAGGAGAGAATATTTGCAGTGTGTGATGGCTGAGATGTTGATTAATGCGCACAGTCCCTGTTATTAAATAAACAGGGTGAATACACAAAATATATTGAATAAATTAAAGCCATATCCTCTGCAACATCCAGCTCATTAGAATGCATGAGGAAATGATGTTCTGATTGCGACAAGAGTCACTCATTAAGCTGTGTTTGTCCCCTGCCAGAGCAGCACTCCCCTCTCACTGCACCCCCCCCATGCCCCAAAACACTTACCCAAATGCCTGCCACGCACTCCACACCAAGTCCCTCCCTTCTGCACTGCTCTCCTGCTAAAAGCCCCCAGACTTAACATCACCCCTTCCCCAATGGACACCACCAACAAACGTCTAACGCTCTTTTCACCTTGTAGCCCCTTCTGAATAGACTGCTCTCCTTCCCTCTGCCTCCTCCACCCTCTCCTCTGCTGGGATCTGTGTCATCATTTTAATTAATTTCTAATCAGGCGAGAGTAAACTAATCAGAGGAGGCGTTAAACAATGACAGCGCTGGCTGCTCAGACTCACACCGGGGGCCGCTGGCTGTTATGCATGCAGAGGAGCTGCAGATTGATAAACAAGTCAGCGTGGACTGGGCTATCTGCGCCAATCTCCTCTGCCATACATGTTAATATGGCTTGTCGTGCCACACATATGCATCCTATTTGCATCAGATTCTGCAAAATGGACATGAACCGAGTTGTTGATTAGGCCAAGATTAAGCTTCCATTTTCATAAACACAGCTTATGTGGTTTATGATCATTGGTGTTTGCATCAAATGCATAAAACTATGCAGATTTGTGACTGAATAAAGATATCTCAGGGACGTGTGATGGAAATGCATGTAAATGATCAGAATGGACAAATAAATAACCTAAACCTCTGAATAGTACAGTATCTGTCTGCTGCGAATAGGCTACACAAAGGCTGCAGTTATCTGTAGGCGGCCAGATCCCACCAAGGCTAAAGCTGTATGAAAAAACAGACAGGCAGCGAAGAAGAGAAAGAGAGAGAGGGAAGGAGAGGGCACTTTTGGGCAATGTATTAGCTGAGACAATGCAACAAGGGAGCTCTGATTAACCTCTTCCAGACTGTGCCCAAAACAGCCAAAAGCAACATGAGAGAGCCATAATTGGCAAATTCCTACTATATGATTGCATGACAATGACGCTGATGACAGATGATGATGGGAAATTTGTTTTTTGACTACCATCACTGTGATTGGCAAACTGAATTTTAAAGATAAATTCTATTAGGAATAATACAAGAAATATAGTGGATGTCTGTGCGCGGAAAGCGACTTCAACACAGGCAGCGAGAGGACAGCCACAACTCTTCCTGTTAGTCTCAATGTTTGGAAGAAAAAGGCTTTCATGTCTCCCTCATCAAAGCTTTGAAAGTGGACCTGACGTCCTCTCCTGCCAGCGTCATAGCAACCACTGACCATCGTCTTAAGGACTAAACACAATTGGCATAGTAACTTGATGAGGACCGGATACACGTGCACACTCAGCTGAGTTAACAACACACGCCACCGAAATCAAAGCTGCCAAAAGTAAGTCGAGGCATAAGTTTACACCCGATTTCTTGTTGGAAATAAACATGATATCCGTGCAACAAAAACTACAGAAGAAGTCTTTAATGTGTTTAAAATGACTTTCTTTTTAAAATACCCTCGCCACATCTCCCTCCGTCACCACCTCCCTCTTCTTGGTCTCGATGCCAAGTATTAGATTCCCATGCCAAGCGCTTCCCTGGGATAGAATAAGGATTGCGGAGGTGGGACGCTGAAACCCTTCCATAACATGTCAAACAACGCTGGATTCCAAAATGCGAGAAGGAGAGGAAAAAGGGTTAGCGGCAGATTTTCTATGGGGAGAAAGAAACTGTCACATCATCAGATTGGTTATTCTAAGTGGAGGGATGTGGGCATGGGGGCGGCGGGGAGAGGGGTGCTGTGGCATCGGCTTGGGCTGGCAGAATCTGGCAGCAGAACACCATGGAGGTATTTCCACTAAAATAATCAGCCCCCAGGCAACGGAAAGGGGGTGGGAGGTGGGACGGCGGGTGTGTGTGTGTGTGCGGGGGGGGCAGTATCGGAGAGATGCACTGAGAGGTTAGGGATTGTAGGGGTGGGTGAGGGACAGGGAGGATATAGGGGAGGGAAATAGCACTGAGGAGAAAGAAAAATCTGGGAATCCAACCAAGGAAATCCTGCTTCTCAGATATGCAGCTGTGGAATTAAAATTGGTATAAAAACAGCAGAACAAAAATATACTTCACACTTCAGAAGCCTATTGAAGGAATGGAAGGGGGTGGGAGTGGAGAGATGTGCCACTCTCTCCTGGCACTGATACCTCGAGCACTAGGGGTAAACAGCTATTCTCCTCACTTTAGATGGGCTGGCTTATAGGCGGGGGTGAGGCAGGCACCCACAGGGGTCTCATCAGGCTACAGGGCGAGCTCAAGATAGAAGACAAGAGAATGTGGAAAAAGGAGGAAAATGCCCCATGAAACAATTTGTACACTTTGCCTTCCCTCAAGCGCCCCAGTACGAGGAGCGCGGCATTGATTCATGATCAAACGAGCATGATCGTCACTCAAATTCAATAATAACAATCAACCCAGCTCTAAATATACAGTAGCTGTACTCGAGGCCAGGATTAGGCCTTTCTGCTCACACATCTGTGTTGATGTGCTCCATTACTAAACAAAGACTTATCAGGAGTCAAAACAACCATGCAAACACAGATAAATCACAGACAAATCAATTCATTTAATGAGGGGAAATTCAAACTGAGTCAAGCACGTTAGCGAACATACTGTAAGTGTAGTTATTGCAGACACAATATGAGAGATATTTGTATTTTGAAAATGTTTCAGACAATGAATTACAGTTGTGCTCAAAAGTTTCTGTCAGGGTGTGTAAACTCATGCATTTCATAGAATATGAATGATAACACAAAAACCTTTATTTCACTCATGGTTAGTTTACGCTTTTCAACTAGAAACCAGCCAAATGTCCCTGATCAAAAGTTTAAATATTGTACATCTTGAAACAGAGAGTCCAATTTTGTCAGTATTTCAGCTGAAGTGAATTTTTCTTTGCTTCTGAACAATTTTCATGGCAGTTGTTGAAGGTCATGTAAACGTTAGATCAGGGACATTTGAGTATTTCTGTTTCATTATGATTTCAAAAGAGTAAACTGAGTTCTTTGACAATAAATGGCTTTGCACAACCACTAACCATGAGTGGGAAAAAAGATATTTGTGTTATCATTCATATTCTATGAAAGCACAACTTTACATATATTTAAATTCAAGACAGTAAATCAAAATAAAATAAATGCGTGAGATTGTGACACACAATGGGGTAACAACGCCGTAGCTGCCTACGGGTCCTTTTCCAAAATCTATACTGAATTCAAAACAAAATATTCCACATTTTACATTTTAGATAAATGTGAAAAGTCCTCAGAGGTGTACCCACAAAACAAAAAAGGTAAAGTGAAAAGTCACCTGTAGATAATTTAATTTTGATACAATTACATGAGACTGAAAGCAGAGACGTTGGTTTTCAGGCTACTTTGATTTCCGTCGCCCGCCATCTCACTTCATCTTACAATTGGTTAACACACACGGGAACTTTCACACTTCACATTTCAATATTGACAGTACCAGACCCAATAGAAAAAGGGGATTTCATTCAGCTGGCACATTTCATCAAACATACTTAAACACTTCTCTTATATGGAGTTGCCGTGTGGAAGTAATAAAAAACAACTGTAAACTACTTCAATACTGGATGCAAACTCTGATTCAGCATTAACTGTGGCGGTGATATTGCATATTTCAACATTTTAGTCAGTTTGCTAACAGGGATGTCAAGGATAAACACATCTTTTCACATTAAGGCAATTAAATTCAGTCCATTCTAAATATTTTCAGACGGCTGTTTCCCCTTGACACACTGACCTCCTTCCTTCAAGCTGCACAATGCTGATATGAAGTGCAGTTTGAAAAAGAAATCCAAAACTTCACCCAGGAAAAATAGAAAGAAACTATACTCCCGTTTCTGAACTCCAACAGCAACTGCTAAACTAAAAACTTTAACGATTACATAAAAACTTTAATGACTGCATTTTAAAGAAACCGAGAAGAAATGAGTCACTGTTTCTGTCAGCTCTGAGAATCATGTTATCGAGCATAAGCCAGTGGAGTGGAACACTATTAAAATAACACGATCATCAAGTGAAATGAGTGAGCTAAGAAATTTTGGTGCAAATGGTTGTATTGTGTCATTTCGTCATTGTAAAGACTGAATCTTAATACAAAATCTCTATGTAATATGGGGCTATTCATGGAGTCTGTGTTTCCCACTAGTTTAATTATCACCAAGAGCTTTTGGAGAGATATTCAATTAAAGAGGCTCCCCTTTGGTTTTATCAGAAAAATAATATGTATGAATGAATAATAATTATATATGAAAAATTATTTGGCAATATTTCAATGATTTAGAAACCGAGCACACACATTACAACCGTAGTCAATGGCAGTTTTATGAATTAGATAATACGATTGCTAATTCAAAAATAAAAGGTATATTTGCTATTCATCTTATTGTACTACATTCGTTTGACTTAAAAATTAAGACATGTTATGACTCTCAATTATGAGATGATTGTCAAAGAGGAATGACAATTAGTGGCCGTAAAATCCGGCAGAAGAAAGGCAAAGGCAGATCTACCTTCTTCAGAAAGAGGCGTTTTTGTTGAAGTATTCTCAACTGAATTTGAGGCTTTCATTTCATTTCTCTGACATTCTCTGTCTGACCATCCAAGCCCTCTCCTGAGACAGTCGAGAGAAAGCGCAGCTCCAGAGAGAGCTATCAGGATTAGGATAATTAATATCATCTCATTTCACTGTGATCCTCTCTGCGGCCCACTGCGCACACAAGGGCAGGATGGAGCGAATATTGTGGTAAGAGTATCCCAGCGCCTGTCAATCTCAGCCCGTGGTCCCTCGCACACACACACACACGCACACTCCTCAGTGGCTAAATTGCAGTTTGAGAGACGACAGGGGAGAGGCAGTGGTGGCCGCGGTGGTGAGGGGGGTACGGGCCCGAGGGACGCCATACAATGGAGCGTGCGGCTGACCAGCGTTCAGGTGAAATTGAATTGGAAATCTTCCACGGCTGGTTAGCATAACAAAGGGCCTCGTGGCTTTAGACAAAGGCTGCTTCTCTAATGCACAAAATCAATCTCTCTACGGGCCCGGCGCATTGTTCCCTCCCGCCATACAGGTGTTCCTTCAATGGTCCTTAATCAAAAGTGTCAAAACAAAGTTAAGAGTTATCTCTGCTTCTCCCAGCTGCTTCTGCAGAGCAGGAGAGGAAAGAGAGCAGAGACTGCAGATAGCAGACAGCTGAGAGGCATGTTCACAAATAACATGCTGGAAATATTGCTATGGCCGATATTTGTAGCAAAGACAAACCTCCTATTTACATTTTTTATACTTGTAAACAGCTGTGTGTACATGTATGACAACCTATTTTGATTTTTCTAGTAATAATTTTATTCCCTTATTTATTTTCTTTCTAAGTTTACTATTTGAGCTACAGTGACAATGCAATTTTCCTTGTGGATCAATAAAGTTTGTCTAAGGCCTGTAAGTTCAGTCTGGATGTGAACAGTAGTTGTCGTGTGCACATTTATTTGTTACTAAAAAAGCAGGGAGTTGATCTATCAGTCCTGATCTCCCATCTTTGCTCTGCTGGTCAATTTGTTAATATTGATGGTGGCAGGCTTTATACTTGAAGGTCATTTCACAAAAGGACACAGAAATACAACTCACAAGTACCTCTGCCTACGGTATGTTCAACTCCTACACTTAAAGCACTGCTTCTATAGGTCTTTATTGGCCTAGGACCTTGACTCGAGTCGGGAATGCATCAATGAAATAGGAGTTAAAGCACTGATGTGTTGCATCTGCAAAAGTGATCTGCTCTGTCTGTACACAGGCGCAGAGAGAAGTGACATGCAAAGCCTCTAATGAACGTGTGACAGCACATAAGCCCTAAATGGCACCTGACACACTGATACTCTTCACTTGTCATGTTCCCATTACAGTAGCACTCTGTAGTTGTGAACCGTTTCACAGGAGGAAATGCGATTCACTCAAAACTACAACACACAGTAATCAGAGGCGGGACTGGACAAAATATTTACTTTACAATACTCAAGTAGAAGTAAAAAGTAGTCACCTAAATAGTACAGTACTCCAAAGTAGGGCTGTGCGATATGGCCAAAAAATGTTATCACGATTTTCACAAAGGTGACTAAAACCATCTGCTTCGTCTTGGATTTAGAGCTGGTTTTGTCTTGGTTAAGGCCGAGTTTCAGGTTTGACATGCTTCCCTCATGGTTTAGTCCTGGTTCAGTCTGTGATATTGTCCAGGTTTAGACCTGATTTAGACCCAGTTTTCTCTTGGTTTATTTCTGATTAAGTCCTTGGGTTAGACCTGGTTTAGTCCTGGGTAATCATCGTTTCATTCTGTCCCTGGTTTTGTCCCTTTTAGTTTGGTCCTGGTTTCGACCTTGAGTTCAGTCTCTGCTTTAGTTCGGTTTACTTCTTGGTTTAGTCCTGGTTTAATCTAGATTCAGTCTGTGATATTGTCTGATTTTAGACCTAGTTTTCTCCTGGTTTAGTTCTGGTTTAATCTTGACAGTAGAAGTAGTGAGCCAGTTTTGAAAACCATTGAATCACGATATGACAATGTTACCAAAAGAGCAGATCGTCATGGATTTTTATCATCCTATCGTCAAGCCCTACTCCAAAGAGTGCTGTTACTCCAAAAAGTTATTAAGTACATGTATTTGCAAGGGGTGTGGCATTAGTTTTGATGATGTCATGCTTATTACCGAGGCACAATAATAATGGTCAGGACAGTAAAGGATGAAGCACTGTTACATAAACTAATTTATTTATTTATTTGAATTAGGACAGTGCACCCTAATCAACATATTAGCCTTTAAGCCTCAATGTAAGTGTGCCAGAGTTAGCATACGAGCTAAATTTGATCTGTTGTCCAAAGGCAGGTAAAAGAAACATTTACAGAAGAGAACACAGAGCACATAGACAACAAAGTTACACGTCACAGTCACAGAGGTTTCTACAAGTGAGAAAACACGTCCAAGAGAATACGCTGATAATCTACCTGTGGCTGCATGATTGGTTTGTTTTCAACCACTTTTTAAGAACCCTTTTAAAAGTGGAGTAAGTTTCTGACAGGAGCTGCAGAGAGCTCCATGACTGTGTGCCTCTGATAGACATCTGACTGAATTTAGTCCTTCGCCTTTGCACATTACAGTCTCCTCTGGTCAATGCTCTGGTGTTTACTCCAATGTTAGTTTTTTTTTTAGATATAAAATCCATCAATGGTGGAGGGGTAAGACCATTTAAAACTCTAAAAATGAGGCAGGCATCCAAAAACCTCTGATAACAGTCAAAATCCAAAATGACTTTTAATGATATTGTTTATTACTATCAATAAGATGAATCACGTGGTTAATTTATTCTCTTAGACTGTGGTTTCTTGTGTATTTAGATGTAAATGAGGCCACTGACGCCGGAGGACCAAAGGCTCATTTTCACTGAGTCAGTTATTTATTTACCTATTTCTTTATTTATGTTTTATTTGATTTCTTGTTTACGTGACTCATATACACTCTCATTCATTCTGGCCCATTGTGCGTGTTTTTAGTGGCGGAGGAAACCTACACAGACACGAGGAGAATATGTAAAAGGCTCCGTCCGGCTCGGGGATCGAACCAGGTACCCACTAGCTAAGAAGCTAACCGCTGCACTGTACAGCGAAGGAAATGTAAATCATGAAAAATATGGAGCATTTAGGATTTTTCATACAGTAACAATTTTAACCGTTGCATATGTTTCTTTAAAAATAGTAATATTGCACATTATTGTTTGAAATTTACTGATTATGGCAGTATCGTCAAATCGTGATGTTATTGTTAACGTGAGCAGTGTATCGTATCAAATCGTGGGGCACCCTGAGGTTCCAATCCCACCCCCACCTTTTCACATGATGGCGTCACATTAATATCACGATCGCTCACTTTGGCCCGGGGGTGGGGCGGTTCCAAAACGGCCCTGGTCCGATGAGCTCGCACCAAGTGGAAATGCAACAGAACAAGCGGAGATGCTCAGTGTGCCATGTGTGCAGTGACAGTGGAAAACAGGCATTACAAATATAACTCCTCCTCCTCCTGTGTGGGCCTGTGGACTGTGGGCAAGGGCAGGAGTGGATATTAGACGGGAGGAGGCACACAGGTTTAAGCAACATTAATAAGTCTATAACTAGCTTGAAACAAAAACTAGACAGCATAGTTAGCTGCAGCAATAGCACTGTGGTAGATGAATTATCAGGTCACTATCAAGTTGAGCATCTGAATGCAATAGGAGCGATCGCTGTTATCGTTTTCTTCCGCAATTTTCAGTGGATGTTTGGGCGAACGGTAGGCAACAGCTGATGCATTCAGACGTGTAGCGCTGTTTATGTAAATCACAGATTCAACGCCAGGGAAGCACTGCTCTGTTTGTGAACAATGTTTTTGCCAATCATAGAACTATTATTTACTATCACTATTTATTTAAAATATTCATGTTGCCTACCGAAGCCCCGGACGTGACGACATTACGACCGCTCTGCTGTGCTTTGAACAATCTGAACAAATGCACAGCTAAATATAATAATTAAAACATTTTATTTCCATTCGGGCAACTCATTTTACCATTCACTACTACTACTACTAACATTAGTTAAACATAACGAAGAGAAGGCTTGTTTTAATCAATAAATACTGAATTATGATAATTTATTATCACTGTTGATTTCATCAAAGCTGAAAAGGAAAGGTAAGCCACATGCTTATTTCTGTGTGAAAAATGGCACATGAATAATAATAACAAACTGCTTCATTTGACATTATACATCACGGTACAATACGCGATACATGGCTCACGTTACCGATAACCTCATGACTTACAGATACTGCGATAATCGATATATTGCACATAATAACCTACGATATATCACGATATTTAAAGAAACATATGAACACATGAAACATACCCTTTTCAACATTGTTGCTTTATAAACAAATACAGCCTCCTTATTATTTATGAAATACAATTATTTTCATGTGCATTGTTCCTTTTTTCTTAAATAAGTAAATAAATTATACCTGACTCACTGAAAATGGACCTTTGAATCTGTTGTGTCAGTGACACATCATTTAATTTACATTTAACCACAAAAAACACATTCCAGTTTCCAAAAGGAAGAAATTCACCACAAGTTCCACCACAAAATCTTATTTATAATGATAAACACTATCGTAATTCATTTGTGTGACAGTGGTTGGTCCAAGTGCTTAACATTAGGGACGGTCCGATATATCGGTGCCGCAGATACTGTATATCTGCAGATATTTGCATATTTTCCAAATATCGGTATCGGTTTGATGTGGAACGATTCCCTGCCGATATTTTTCCAGTTAATTAGCATAAAAGTAAATTTTTCTGATAGACCTACGTCAATATTTAGCCATAAGTGGCATTTCACTCTACAATTATATTTGACAATCTATTTTTAATAGCCATCATAGTCTTTAAATAAATCTGAGTGAACCACTGTGACCAGCCAAAGTCATATTGCATTATCATTTTTTTAAATAATGAATTTAGAAACTCACTCCACGTGAGTGGGTCTTGCTATTGATTTTAAATGTTGATATTAATATTAAAATATCAGATACCGTCCTCAGCAGTCAGGCGGATATCGGGTATCGATATCGGCAGAACATTTTCATATCGGATGACTGTATTATTGACCATTAGTGGCCTCTGTTGAATGAAAGCAGTGGAGTCCTGCAGCCTCATTAATATGCATATATTGTTAATTAATATATATGACTTAATCAAAAATATCAACGTTAAAATTAAAAGCATTGTATCCTACCACAAAATATTGCAATATATTGGATATATTGGAATGGATATATTGTCACACCCCTTTACCGCCCAGGCTGCATACACAAAGCAAACATGTCCCTGTCCCTGCATTGCTAACAATGTCCACCGTTTAGGCATTGCTGGTAAACTGGAAATAAAAAACTAAACAGACTCAAAACGAGACTTTCTGAATTTCTTAGTCTACAGTACAGTAAAGTGAACCGCATTACGGAGACATTGACCCCATAGGAGCGATGGACGTCCACAGATGGGGTACGTTCTCTGGGAGTTCACAGAGGAGACCAGACACGTACATTCAGACAGCTGCCACTGACACCGCCACTGCTGCATCTCTCCAACCGTCCGCGGCCTTCATCACCAGATGGTACTGTAGCTCGGAGCTCCCTCTGATTCTCCTGACAAACACATCAATGTCCACACAACTGCTTTTTCTCCTCACGCTCTTTACAACTTACAGGTAATATGGCTTAAATTCATGTTTGATGGTCACATTACATCTACACAAGCAACCCAAGGACTAGACAAATGCCATCCCTGTAGCAGAATCTTCATGTGCAACAAAATATGACCTCTAGGATTTATTGACATTATGAAAGGTGAAATAAAAGCACTGAATGAAATGATTGATTTGTATTTGATGACAGAATAATGGCATAACGCATGGGAATATTGCAATATTGTTGTGTCCTCAAGGTGACAAGCGTCCCACAGGAAGAAAGTTCTAGAGAAACTCCATAAAAAATGTACAATTTACCCTAGACAAGAGGGACATATTGAAAAGGAAGGGCATGTCTCCAACATCACACTATAATGTTCCCAGGGGCCTCTACGGTCAATTGAACTATAATGCTTTCCCCATCCAGGCCACTGAAGACAACATTAGTGGCATGACAATCGTTTGTGACAACAGATAATTCAAACAGGTATACACGGTGACTCTGTCCTGTTGGCGTGACCCTGTGCCACTGTTGTGTGTCTCATCTTATTTAGCTGACCTGTGCGCAGAGCAGACAGCCAGAGGTGAGCACACAATCTCCTAACGCCCAAACATAGGGAATTGGATCACCCCGGCACTGACCTCCTCAGAGCCCTGTGCTACCGAAGGGGCCAGACGCTGACCCCATGTGCCCCTGCATCTGTGGCTGCTCTGGCGCCGCTGCGGGTCGACATGACAGCCTGTCACAGGCGATTGACAGGGGCCCGCCCATGGCCACCAGCACTGTCCCCCCGCCTCTGCAAATTACCCCAAAACCCAGACAGTCCCTAAAGCTTGGCAACCAATTTGCTTCTTGTCATTGTCCGTATGTTGCGCCTCAGCAAACGACAAATCAATCGGTGCAGATGAATTAATAATAATAAAAGTGTTGTGACTAAAATGCTCAAATGTATTTATAAACATAAGAACAAGTACAAGGTAATATTTGACCGTGTAATACTCTGAGAATGTTATATTGCTCAATGATATGACCTTATTTCTATTATTGTGAAGAAATGGGGTAGTACTTATAGCACCAACATAATGCCTTTAGTTCTATTACAGAAAAGAGCCATTTGATCAGGACGCATTACATCAGGACTATAAAAATGTAAAAACATAGTAGGATTGCAGACTTTATTGGTCATGTTCAAAGCTAGAAACAGAGCTCTCCCAGAAGAGTTACAAAAAAAGTTATTTGGGTTTACTTCAGAAAATCTAGATAATAGAAGGAGATATGACATCACATAGCACGGACAACTTCAAAACAGATGTGTTTGTCTGTTGTTGGAGTGAAATTGTGGAATTCTCAAGAGAAAGACTTTAAACAGACATGAGAACAATTGACAGTACATAAACGTGATTCTTGATTTGTGATGTGTTTATGATTAAATGTATGATATTGTATACTGTATATTAGGGCTGGGTATTGCCAACAACTTCACAATATGATACATATCCCGATACAGCGTCCATAATGCAATACATATTTCAAAGAAACTGAAGAAAAATGATCTCATGGGTACAATAGATAGTTTTTATTAAGCTCAATATGTTCCCCAACTGAAACCTGTAATTGCAGTAGTTAGTGAGCGTGTTGTGATGTGTTATGAATAAACCATGGGGTAAAACAAGCAGGTTTTATTAATTAACCAAGTGCTCCGTGACGACAAATTGCCGATATGATATATTGAGGACAGCCCGAGTATATACTGTATGGTAATGATCCAGGGGAGGGCAGAGGGATCAGCGGCAAAACCATTTAAATCTGTTTTGTGAAAGAGGGGGCAGAAAAATATAAGAATTAAATTCTTCTATCTGCTCTTTTCTGATCATGGAAATGTTTTAAGCATTGGGAAAATAATGTGTACTTGTACAACTATGCATTTTCATGAAAAAGAATAAAGAATGAAATGAAAAAGTCTTAAAGTTTTATTTACAGAACTTATCAATGAGACAATATTATAGAAAATATCCCTTAGCCACATGATTAACCTTGTACCCTCATCAAGCTTGGATAAATTTAACACACATCTAAGTTAAACAAAAACATCACGTGTAAAGAACAGCTAGAAGTTCTTCAACGTTGCCTTTATGGTTATTTTTAAGCTTTATTGGATTTTTTTGCTATGTTTTGTCCCAAATTTGTAAATCACATAAATTAAAGACATTTTAATTTCAACATAAACTTAGCTTGCTGCAACTTTTACAACAGTTACACGCATATGCCACGAAGTAAGGGGAACCGAGCCAAGGACACGGGCCCGAACAAGAAGATGGGGTTACGAAAGAGCGCGCGAAATGTTATTTAGTCACTTGTGCCTTTTCCATCCTTTTGTGATTGATTTTGCTACTGTACCTATGCAGTCTGATCACGCGCCGCTTTTTCACAAACACAATGTCAGCCATGCCTTTGCCAGAGCCGCCGCGCAGGAGACCGGAGCGCACAAAATAAATAGCAGCCGCACATACTGAAGCCCATATACACAAACAGGAAAAAAAAGAGGGGCCCCGCTGTGCGAAAAAGAGCCACAGTACTCCCTACATCAACAGTGGCCTAGATAACACAATGCGCACAAAAGAGTCACCCCATGAAAATAACCCTCCATCTAAGCATCACTGCACTTATCTACTCATAAACATAGGGATAAATCAATTCACGGAGAAACACTTTTTCCCTCTCTCTCTCTCATTTGAAATTACAGCTGCGGGACCAAAGCTAGCATGATAGCATAGGTCAAATTCACTAACCTCTTCTCTCCATGGCAACAGACTACTTTCCAAACCACAAAAAAGCAGTGTGTCGGAGTCATTGTGATATTTTTTTCCGTGACCTGTGGCTGTGCGTGTCACCAGTGTTTAGTGTGCGTTCACGGAAGGCAGAAGCGCCTACAGTGGATGTATGTGCAGGTGTTTCTGTGTACAACCTTGGCGCTATCAGGCTGTGCGGATTAGCATAGCAGCGCCTCACCGCTTTGTTTTACCCTGACCTGTATAATCAGTGTCACATTAGCAACACAACAAATCAAACGCGGGGCGAGCTTCCCTCCTGTAACCTCGCGCGTCCCCTTTCATACGCCCAGCTGGCCACCGCACCGAGTCAAACACATGCTAATTAATATCAGCATTACACCCACAGCGAAGGCCACTCGTTTTATTTACAGTAAAAGCAATGTCTTTGCTTCCTCAGGGTTACGTTAAGATGAATTGTAAGGTAACGTTGCCACCAATAGAATATTATTGAAATACCAATGACACGAAAGTGAAATCCTGGACAGGTGCTAAATGAGTGAAGGTTTTATTTTGGTTACAAGCATGCAACAAATTACATATACTAACTACTGTATACAGTATATACGTTACAAACAAGGAAGGTAACCGAGAAAGGTGTAGGCTGAAGCTGTGGCTTATTACGCCTAACCTAGTTACAACAAAACCTACCTTCAATAATGAGACAAATAAACATAGAAGTTAAACTTGACAATCGATATTACAAATGCAATAACAAGTGCATCTTCTGTTTTATTCTATTTTCTTTGCAAGATACACAATAATTTGACTATAAAGGGACTATACCTGATTTTTTCCTAATAGTGGAATGAAATTTATTTTGTCCTCCTTTAGTATATTGCAAACTTAAACATTTGTGGAAATAATACTAACTGTGCATCTAAATATAAAGCATTTATTGTCAATTTCAGGGATTACAGGCTAGTTTTCTTGCATTTCTGTGACTTTGACCCTAAAAGTGACCCTGCCTGTTGTGAAATGTGCTTACAACTCTAAGAAGAAATGGGATTTTAAAAATGCGTTAGCAAAGTTAGAATTGCAATTTATTTTACTCGCTCCCTCTCCCATTATTTGCAATTTTAAAAAATGTGAAAAATCAGGTATAGACCCTTTTGCTGCTTACATCATCAGTGACATCAGCTGGAGGCAGGAAGTGAGCAAGAGAAATAAGATTAAACTAAAACTAGTGATTATAAATGTAAAACTACAACTAAAAAATGTGGTCCTGTTGTGGCTTAAGGAGCAAGAACAAGAGGACTCACATTTGAGCCGATAAAATAAGCTTTTATCTAATATTTACAACAACAGCTAGACATTTTTTTATCGTTACTATGACAACAGCTACAATGGAAATAGATAGGAATCTACCTTCTGCCTCCAGCTAAAAGCCCCAAATGTTTACAAACAATGAAAGGGTCTATAGACCTTTCTCAGCTGACGTCATCGGCAGCGGAACTTATGTTGCAACAATGGGTTGCTACAAGAAATTCAAATCAAAACATTGTATATCTCTATCCTCTGACCAATCAGGGTCTTTGGTGGGCAGCAAAAGTCACATGACGGGTCCTGAGCTCCGACAAACGAGCATTTGTTCAGATATCGTTGTCTGACCTGACCACTCAAGTGCTGAACCGTCTTGGAGAGCGTCAA